>JAJMSG010000006.1:1004517-1170123 GCA_030558335.1 Petasospora stauntonica
ACTGGTACCACCACTATCGATGAGACTGTTCCAGCCCCATACACTACTACTTACGTGTCTGGTTCCAGTACTCTCACTGGTGAGGTTTCTTACTACTTGACCACCGACTCTGACGGAGACTTCTCTACTGGTGTCACCACTATCCCAGAGACTGTCCCAGCTGAGTACACTACCACTTTCGTTGACTCTGATGGTAACACTGACACTGGCGTTGTTTCCTTCTACCCAACCACCGACTCTGATGGTTCTTATGTGACTGGTACCACCACCTACACCTACTCTGTTCCACCAGCATACACTACTACTGCTGTTGGTCCAGATGGTACCTTCACCGAGATTGTTTCCGACTACCTCACCACTGACAGCGCTGGAAGTATTGTTACTGGCACAACCACTATCACTGAGACTGTTCCATCGCCATACACTACCACCTACGTGTCTGGCTCCAGTACTCTCACTGGTGAGGTTTCTTACTACTTGACCACCGACTCTGACGGAGACTTCTCTACTGGTGTCACCACTATCCCAGAGACTGTTCCATCGCCATACACTACCACCTACGTGTCTGGCTCCAGTACTCTCACTGGTGAGGTTTCTTACTACTTGACCACCGACTCTGACGGAGACTTCTCTACTGGTGTCACCACTATCCCAGAGACTGTTCCATCGCCATACACTACCACCTACGTGTCTGGCTCCAGTACTCTCACTGGTGAGGTTTCTTACTACTTGACCACCGACTCTGACGGAGACTTCTCTACTGGTGTCACCACTATCCCAGAGACTGTCCCAGCTGAGTACACCACTACTTTCGTTGGCTCTGATGGTAACACTGAAACTGGCGTTGTCTCCTTCTACCCAACCACTGACTCTGATGGCTCTTATGTGACTGGTACCACCACCTACGTCGAGACTGTTGCTCCAGCTTACACTACCACTTTTGTCAACTCTGATGGTTCTACTGAGACTGCTGTTGTTTCCGAGTACGTGACCACTGACTCTAACGGTGACTTCTCCACTGGTACTACCACCATCGATGAGACTGTTGCTCCAGCCTACACCACTACCTTTGTCAACTCTGACGGTACCACCGAGACTGCTGTTGTCTCCCAGTACCTGACCACTGACTCTAATGGTGACTTCTCCACTGGTACTACCACTATCCCAGAGACTGTCCCAGCTGAGTACACCACTACTTTCGTTGACTCTGACGGTAACACTGACACTGGCGTTGTCTCCTTCTACCCAACCACCAACTCTGATGGCTCTTGGGTTACTGGTACTACCACTTACACCTACTCTGTTCCATCTCCATACACCACCACTTCTGTTGGTCCAGATGGCACTTACACCGAGATCGTTTCTGACTACCTCACCACCGACAGCGCTGGAAGCATTGTCACTGCTACATCCATCATCACTGAGACTGTCCCAACCCCATACACTACCACCTACGTGTCTGGCTCAAGCACTGTCACCGGTCAGGTTTCTTACTACCTCACCACTGACTCTGATGGTTCCTTCTCTACTGGTGTCACCACTGTTCCAGAGACTGTTCCACACGACTACACAACTTTGATTACCTCTGGTTCTTCCGTCGAGACAGCTTTGGTTTCTTACTACCCAACCACTGACTCTGCCGGTAACTACATCACTGGTACTTCTACTTATGTTGTTGCACCTGCTTACACCACCACTGAAGTCACCAACGGTTCTACCGAGACTGAGGTGGTTTCTCAGTACTTGACAACTGGCCCAGATGGCAACATCGGTGTCGGCACCACCACCATCGCACTGACCGGTTCAAACGGAGAACCATCTGTGCCACCAGCCTACACCACGACCTTGGTCGACGGTTCCGGTCAGACCGACACTGCTGTCGTCTCTTACTATGACACCACAGACTCTAATGGTTCTGTTGGACTTGCCACCACCACTGACTTCTACACCGTTGCTCCAGCCTATACCACCGTTGTTGGATCCACTACCGAGGTCATTTCTCAGTACATCACCACCGACAGTACTGGAGGCTTGTCTACCGCCACCACCACCATTGTGTTGACCACTGTCTCTATTCCAACACCTTACACCACTCTGTACACCTCTGGCAGTTCTGTTGAGACTGGAATCGTTTCTTTCTACCCAACCACCTACTCTGATGGTTCTGTTGGCGTTGGTACTACTACCTCTGAAGTTGATCTTTCCCCACCATACACCATTGTGTACACCAGTGACGGTGAGACTGATACTGGCATCGTTTCTCAGTACCTGACTACCGGCACCGACGGCAAGATTTCAACTGGTGCCACTACCATTCAGATCACTGTTCCAACTCCATACACCACCACCTTCACTGATGCTGCTGGCCACACTGAGACAGACGTTATTTCCTACTACTTGACAACCTCTGATGGCAGTCTCGTGACTGGTACGACAACCATTGAGGAGACTGGTTCCTCTTCAACTCCAGCATCTTCCTCTGCTCCTGTGTCCTCCAGTCCTTACCCAACTCCATACATCACAGGTGTGCTTCAGAACAACCAGCCGTACTGGAAGATCTATATCCCAGGTACCCTTGGTCCTTGGACATCTGTCTCTGTCTCAGGCTCCAACCCAGGCACTAACCACAACTTCAACAACGCCAACTGGACTCTCGACGATGCTCCAGTCACTGGTCCAATCACCGTTGCTGATGCTACTTACTCTGGTGAGTACGAGAGCCCAATCGACGAGTCCTCTGTCCTGGTGTTGAATGTCTATGCTGATGCTACTGGCGCTTCTCCATATACCAACGACGCTGTTGTTACGGTCTTCACCACCGATGGCATGAGAGTCAGAATGTTGGCTAAGAGAGCCACTCACGTCTTCGATCTCACCAACACCCTCTATGTCGACGCTGTCGACACTGTCAGTGTTCCATCTGAGTACTCCACAACCTTCACTGATTCTGCTGGCCATGTCGAGACCGGTGTTGTTTCCTTCTACCCAACCACCGCTTCTGATGGTATTTACACTTACGGTTCTACCATCATTGCCTCTGAGGTTCCAACCAGCTCTTCTGCTGGCTCTGGTGCTTCTTCCGGTGCTGGTGCCGGCTCTGGTGCTTCTACTTCGACTGCCGTTGTTGGTGCTGAGTCTACTACTCTCGTCACCATTACTTCTTGTTCTGGTGGTGTCTGTACTAAGACTCCAGTTACTACTGGTGTCACTGTCGTCACTTCGACCTCTGCTGGTGTTACTTCTGTCTACACCACTTACTGTCCTTTGACCGCCACTGCCACTGGTACTGCTTCAGGCTCCGGCTCTAGTTCTTCCGGCTCTGGTTCTTCTGGTTCTGGTTCTTCTGGTTCTGGCTCTTCTGGTTCCGGCTCTTCTGGTTCCGGCTCTGGCTCTGGTTCTGGTTCTGGTTCTGGTTCTGGCTCTGGTTCTGGTTCTGGCGCTGCTGGTACTGCCGCCACTGCTGGTACTGCTGCCACCGCTGGTACTGCTGCCACCGCTGGTACTGCCGGTACTGCTGCCACCGCTGCCACCGCTGGTACTGCTGCTGGTGTTTCTACCATCACTATCGGTACCGAGGTCACCGTCGTCACTGGAGGTGCTACTCCTGCTGTTACCACTGGCGCTGCCACAGAGTCCACATTGGTCACTGCCACTGCTGGTTCTGCTTCTGCCTCGTCAGGCTCTTCTGGATCTGGTTCCTCTTCCTCTTCTACTGCCTCCGTTCTCGTGGGTGGTGCTTCTGTCCTCAAGCACAGCTTCTTGCTCATGATGGCATTCCTCTTCGTTTGATCCTCTGAGCATCTTCAATTCGCCTTTCTACTTTCTATTTACAAGAAGCTTCTACACTTGATGATACCCAAACAAAATGCCGTCACACTTTGCTCTTCTACTGACTGGCTGTATAATTCTATATGATTAATTATAGTGATTTTGGACTTAACGAAATAGCATAAACTGAGTCATATGGCTCTCATCGCAGGCACATAATTTAAGCGGGGGTCGGCTATCGGAACTGTCGGGGATCGCGGACTTTCTTTAGAACGGCCGAGCTGGGGCCGAGATCCGGAGGTCCTTATGTAGCATCTCTGGCTTTAATAGACAAATAATTGATCTAAAATGTGTATTTGAACGTCTGTATAACAAAAATCTAGCAAAACCCTAAAAATCCTAAACGCCGAACCACCAAATCCGCAAACCGTTGCACCACTGCCCTCAGCTATCAGCCCAGACCCCAAAATTTTTCACCGCCTGCTGAAAAGCTGCCCACCAAGCGAGAGGGTCCCCCCTTCAGCGCCTTCGCTACAGCCGGATGTCCGCTTGACCAGAGCCGAGCAGTCAATCTAGGCACACTTTCGTTGAAGCGAATGAACTTGCAACAGTGTATATTAATAGCGACCAAGCAACTAATATCTACAGCTACCAAACCATTGCCCCCAGCGAGAACCTTCTAGAACCCCTCGATTGCTTGCCCTCCCACCGCCATCGCACTAAGGTCACATGCGCGTGATTAGTGATCCGGTTACCGCACGCACAGATAAGATCACTGTGCGCGGGCAGGCACGTCATCTATGAGATGGGGGGCGAAGAAGAGTCAGCGGTTGACGAGGACTATAAAAGGAGGGGCACTCCCCCTTCCATTTCTCTTCGTCGCCACTTGCGCCTCAACAAGTTTCCAAGATCTAAACTACACACAAACACAATAATGCAGCCAACACTCAAGCTTAACACCACCCCAGTCGAACTCACTACCACCGAGGGTTACCAGGAGTTCGTCAAGAGCCCGCTTGCCGCCGACTGTTCCACCGTTTTCCCAGACAACTCTGACAGCGGGTACATCCTCGACAACCAAAACGAGATTGTTGCTACCGTTGCTCTGAATGTTAGAAGCTCCTTGGAGAACGCTGTGCCTTCTTACGGCTACCCATTGGGCTCCTCGCCTGAGATGGACAAGACCTTGCTCAAGTTCTAAGCAGGGGAATAATCATTCATCTACAACATTTACATTGCACACATTAACTTCTTGTGTGATTGATACACTTTTTGCTTTCCATGTCTATACAAATCTTGCCGTTTGCTTCAGCGGCTGAGCTTGCTGTATACCCCCAGAGAAACTATACCACACTTCAACGACACCATTTTACGACCACCAACTACACTTGCATTCTTTCGCTTTTACGACTACTACTTCCCGTTTTATGAGTTTTGTTATCTTTCCTGTTACGTTCAAACCTGACTTTAGCCCAGTGCAGTCTCTGGGAAATTTTTGCTGTTCTCTGATGTTCCACTCCTACACATATCGAGTATTTTTTGGCTTATATTACGAATAAACTTCGACTATATTCACTTAAATTGTAGACTTTGAAGGAATGAATGCTATTTTCAGTCTTGTTGTCCCTGTCTGTCTAACCTAAATCCTGCAGACCCGTCTTGTGTACTACAGGCTCAAGAACAAGCTAAGCGAAGGCGAGCAAGCACGCCTTGATCATTTATTTGAACAAAGCTGCCATAAGCCACAAACTTGAATGCCTTCCAAGGCTTCCATTTAATTTTGAACTCAGAACTAATATATATCACAGCACAGTAGCGGGTTTTCGAATTCGAAAGTCCACCTCTTCCCCGATGCTGAAGGCCTGGGGCCGAGGCACATAATCTTGGAATCGCAAGGAGCCACCCTCGAAATCTGAAGTATACCCGCCCGCCGCCCCCGGAACAAAGCATCATCACTTTTGACACCTTTTTGAAATCATCAATCAGACCAACTAGTCACATCTCAAACAATGCCGCAATCTGTGCTGGAATACACAACTCTGGAAGATATCCCACGTCGTGTGGAGAAGATCCGTGCTGGCTATCAGTCGCAGAAACTAGCTGATGTGGAGGCTCGTATTGCTGTCTTAAGGGACCTCTTCTTTGCGCTAAAAGATCATGAAGAGCTCATCACTCGTGCTCTGGCCAAGGACTTGAACAAGACGCCTGCTGAAATTCAGATCACTGAATTTGCTCCAGTATATTCCGATCTGTTGTACGCAATTGACAACGTCCGTGACTGGGCTAAAGGGAGAAAGCCAACATCCGTGCCTCTTCTCTACAAATTTGCCAAACCAAAAATCGAGTATATTCCATTGGGTACCGTTCTGGTAATTGGTGCATATAACTTCCCTATCATTTTGTGCTTCCAACCTATTATTGGCGCAATTGCCGCAGGAAACACCGTCGTCCTCAAGCAGTCAGAACAGGTGCCTCATGTGTCGGCTGTGGTTTCGGAGATGCTTATGAGCACATTTGACAATGAGATCATACAATGCGTTGACGGTGGCATTGAGGAGACGTCGTGCTTGTTGGAGCAGAAATTTGACAAAGTTATTTATACGGGTTCTGGGTCTGTGGGTACTATCATCGCTAAGAAATGTGCGGAGACATTAACACCATGTATCCTTGAACTTGGTGGAAAATCTCCAGCTTTTGTCCCTAAAAGTTGTGGAAAGAATCTCGACTTAGCAGCAAAGAGAATTGTCTTTACTGCTTTCTGTAATGCTGGCCAGGTGTGTGTTGCGATTGACTATGCCCTCGTGGATCGTGAGGTGTACGACCAGTTTGTGGAATTGGTAGTTAAGTGGACAGAGAAGATTTGGGGTAAGGTTGACAAGAGCCAATATAACAAGATTGTTAATGAGAAGAATACTGAGAGAATTGCCGACCTCATCAAGACAACGAAAGGTGAATTGGTCTATGGTGGTGATGTTGACATTAAAGAGAGATACATTCAGCCTACAGTCATCAAAGATGTCACATTCAGCGATCCTTTGATGAAGGGTGAAATTTTCGGTCCTATTTTACCAATTGTTCCATATGATTCTCTAGAAAAGGCTATTTCAGATGTCATTGCTCATGCTGATACACCATTAGCTCTCTACGCTTTCACCCAGGACAAAGCAGACATCTCCAAGATTAAACAGATCAGATCGGGTGCTTTCATTGCCAATGATGCGATGATTCACGTTGGTATGGCCCAGCTTCCATTTGGTGGAGTTGGAACCTCCGGTTACGGAAATTACCACGGCCATAATTCGTTCCTCAACTTCAGTCATGAGCGTTCAACACTCAACCAACCATATTGGCTCGAGCCCTTGTTCAGTGCTAAGTATCCAGGGGCGTCGTCCACTGACTTGGCTATCGCCAAGACCGCAATGACACCACCGGCATGGTTTGGAAGAACTGGTAAAGTCAGAGACTGGAGAAAGATCTTCAAAAACAGCTTCATCGCCCTGTTCTTAGCCAGTGGTCTAATACTGGGATACAACAGTAAGAGGGAAGAGAAGTTCTTTGGTTTCGTGCAATGAACGGTTTTTTTAGGTTTACACAGTACATGCACGGTTGCAATTGACTTAATAGGGTTCATAACTTCATTCATTCATTAGATAAATCTATGACGACTCGCCATCGTCCTTTAAGATATTATCTAGTAATTCTAATTGGCTCTTCATCTTCTCTCTTCCGGCCCATGTGGCCTTTTTGTTGATGTTGATTGGCAGCATAGTGATACCATTAGCATCGGTTTTTCCGACTCTGTCGTCATATGTCTTTATCTCTCTCTTTAGATTGATAGATGCGTACTCTAAGTCTTTGTAGAAGCTCGATAGGTCACCTTCAAATTCCTTTTTGATTTCCTCTACTTGTTCTTTATTTGATGCGTTCTTCTTTAGATTGGTCAAATTAGCCAATGCCGATGACGAATGGTTTAAAATAGCCACCAGTTTCTAGTTTGTCGTTAGCTTACTTCAACTCCAGGGATAAGAGGTTCATATAAATTGACTCACAGATTCAACCTCATGGAGAGCTTGTAGGCGTTCTTGGATGAAAGGGTCTTGGTGATCGGGTGGAGTCTGTTCCGTTTCCATTGTGCTTATTACTCTAACACTCAACTCTACCCCAACTAATTAGGCCTCGAGCTCGGTATCAATATAAACACTGATCATCAAGCCTTGGCCCAGGGCTCACAACCCCGCGAAATCTGCCATTTACCCCCGGGCACTAATGTCCGGGTGTCGTGAAGGAAAAACCGCAGTCACGCTCTTGCGCGATGTCATGCTGAAAAGTACTGAAGCGCCATACATTCGCTTCTGTAAACCTGGTACCTAACAAACTCAAGGGGCATCGCATGTGGCTCCTACCGCACGAATTTTTCGCACGGGGCTCCACCGCAGTACGCTGTGTGTGCGTGCGAGGCGAAAAGTTCAAAGACTTTACTTCAACAACACACGATCCATCATGTAGCTTAGAATTACCGATAAAAGTACAACAAAATGTCTGGAAAGGAAGTTTTGGTTTTGAGAGGTTCCCTTGAGGGCCACAACGGCTGGGTCACCGCCCTTGCCACCACCCCAGCTAAGCCAGACTTGCTCTTGTCTGCCTCCCGTGATAAGACCTTGATCACCTGGAAGCTCACCCGTGACGACCAGTCCTACGGTGTTGCCCAGAAGTCTTTGAAGGGTCACTCCCACATTGTTCAGGACGCTGTCATCTCCTCCGATGGTATGTTCGCCTTGTCCGCTTCCTGGGATAAGACTTTGAGACTCTGGAACTTGGAGACCGGTGAGACCTCCCAGAGATTCGTTGGCCACACTGGTGACGTTCTCTCTGTTTCCATCGCCAAGAACTCCAGACAGATTGTCTCTGCTTCCAGAGACAAGACTGTCAAGGTCTGGAACACCATTGGTATGTGTATGAAGACTTTGACCGGTCACACCGACTGGGTCTCCTCTGTCAGATTCTCTCCAGACGCTACCCCAACTGTCATCTCCGCTGGTTGGGACAAGTTGGTCAAGGTATGTTATTTGCACTATTTTACTTACAATTCCCAGAGCAGACCGTTGATATGATGTTATCATATTTGCTACTTCGGACGTTGCTTGCCAGCTTCGAATGAGACATACTTAATCACCAAGATCTCTGATCACATACACTGCTCTGGGCATTGCCCTCTTTGAAAACAAGTTATACTAACAACAATTCAGTCCTGGGACTTGTCCTCTTACGCCTTGACCGGTGACTACATTGGTCACGACGGTTACGTCTCCACCATCACCATCTCCCCAGATGGAACTTTGGTTGCCTCCGCCGGTAAGGACGGTCAGATCATCTTGTGGGACTTGAACCAGCAGAAGGTCTTGTACACCTTGCCAGCTGGTGACGAGGTCCACGCTTTGGCCTTCTCTCCAAACAGATACTGGTTGACCGCTGCCACCGCTTCCTCCATCAAGGTCTTCAACTTGCAGGAGCGTGAGTTGGTTGACGAGTTGAAGCCAGAGTTCGCTACCTCCGGTAAGGCCCGTGACCCAGAGGCTATCTCCCTTGCTTGGTCCGCTGACGGTCAGAACTTGTTCGCTGGTTACACTGACTCTGTCATCCGTGTCTGGCAGGTTATGACCTCTTCTTAAGCGTTTTCCTAGCTTTGGGAATCGTTTTGGGATTGTAGGTTAAAAATGTACATTGTTAATGAGTATGACGATGATGTAGTTCATTTGCGGAGCTGCGGACGACGTAATGAGTCCGGGCCTGGAATCCTGGAGTGGTACATTGGCCTACTTCTATGTGCTTTACAAGGCATAAAGTGGTGATCCTCGCTTAGAGGTTGTAGATGGGTTGGTGGCCATGATAAACCGGTCGACGGTGTGTCTCAGCATTGGTGGGCTTTTGATGTTGAGCTCTATGAGCACAATCTCTTAGTGTTCGCCGTATATATCACTAAATCAACTCCAGATCTAAAAGTTCCTTGAGTCGTGTCCTGTGTGTGGATCAACGGTTAATTGATAACAACACACTATGGTACGTTTCTTTTGACAACCGTGGCTAGATACACGAGCTACCCCCATATCGTCGAGGCTGCAACGCCAATTTCATATAGCGAGGCTCTTTCGACCAGTTAAAGGACACATTCTGGATGGAATGAGCCTCCAGCTATGGTATGAAGTTACGGTAAGAGTGTAAACACAAGGCCGGCTCATTGGAATGCTCTCACAGCTGAGCCCTCTGTTTATCCACCATTCCAGCTGATCGATATGAATCAACCAGAATGGGAAGATATCATCAACAAAGACTCAAGCCGTGGTTACGATCTACAAAATGTGAGTTCTCCGCAAATCCATACGGGGCTTTAATAGGTCGCATGCTGGCAATACCAAAGTTACCTTAAAGGGAAGATTCCGTTTGTCGTGATAAGGCCACATAGTTGCTGAGATCACACTCTAGAAGCGTTGGCCTGCTTCTATATCTTAGGTTCTGGATCAATTGGCCAATATTCTAGTCTTCGGCTACGACCACTTTCCAAGGTGTTTCCACTAGTGTTGACACCAAGCCCCTGTTATTTGTTTTCTTTTTGCCAGGGGCTTGTAAACGATGATGAGCCAAAAGGCCGCGAGATCCCGACCCGACCACAAGCCTTGGTGCTGATTTTTGGCACTACTACAGTTCCTTTGTGTGAATCGTAAGGTGGAGTGTCTTGACAAAGCCGCACTGAAGCCCGGTGCTTAGCTAACATCTCTTGTGTTGTGTGCCTGCTAGTTTTTAAACAGTCCCCCTGGCTGAAGGGGAGAATTAAGGGGGCACCTGATGAAAAGTAAACACACACCAAAAAGGCTTGGAAGATAGAATTTTGCCACTTTTATCACATAATCTGATATATCAACAACTGATCATCATAAGGGTCACCTTTAAGGCCTACTTCTTAATTCATCAACTACTAAATCAGTCGCCAAAGGTTGAAACACCTATGGCCCACACTCGCGACACCCGCGACGCGTCCATATGTACGCGCGACGCGTCTTATACATCCACCCGCGTCTGTTAGTATTAGGCTGCGCGTTTGGCGAATCAGTGACGCTGTTCTAGGCCGGTATCATCTCGCTCAGATAGTATAAAAGGCATGATGTTTCCCCTGCTTCATCTAACCTTCACAATAGCTGTTTTCACTTAGGCATCCGCTAGATCAGTCACTCCTTTTTGTACCTACACATCTGCCGATCCCCAACCATGAAATTCACACTCCCTCTCCTCCTCTCTCTGGCATTCGCTCAGCCAATCGCCCATAACCATCACGAGCACCAGGTCAAGCGTGACGTTGTCACAGTCACCCAGGTCGTCACTGTCGGTGCCGATGGCGCTGTTGACGCTGTTCCTGCTGCTTCAACCTCTGAGGCTGCTCTCATTCAGTCTGCCGAGGTTGAGAGCGCCGGCTCCTCCTTCGAGGTCGTCACCACCACTTTGAGCTCTACACCAGCTGCAGAGTCCGAGTCTGCCTCTGAAGTCGAGACTGCCTCTGCCGCTTCTTTCTCTTCCACCTCCACTGGTGGAGTCTCCTACGCTAAGGGTAAGGGTATCACTTACTCTCCATACACTGACTCCGGTTCTTGTAAGACCAGTGCTGAAATCACCTCTGATATCGAGAAGCTCGGTCAGTTCGAAATCATCAGAGTCTACGACACAGACTGTGACTGTGTTTCGGCTCTCTTCTCTGCCAAGGCTTCTGACCAGAAGCTCTTCCTCGGTATCTACTACTTGGACAAGATTGCCGACTCCGTCTCCATCATCGCCGACGCTGTTGACAACGGTGGCTCTTGGGACGACGTTTACACTGTTTCTGTCGGTAACGAACTTGTTAACAGTGGTGCTAACACCCCATCTGAAATTGGAACTGCTATCGACACCGCTAGAACCGCTTTGACTGCTGCTGGTTACTCTGGCTACGTCGTTTCCGTTGACACCTTGGTCGCTGTCCAGGACAACCCATCCTTGTGTGACTACTCTGACTACGTTGCTGTCAACTCCCACCCATTCTGGGACGGTAATGTTGAGGCTTCTGGCTCTGGTGACTTCCTTAAGACTCAGATCGCCAACATTGGCGAAGTCTGCGGTGGTAAGACCGTTTTGATTACCGAGACCGGCTGGCCTACTCAGGGCTCTAACTACGGCTCTGCTGTTCCATCTCCAGAGAACCAGGTTATCGCTTTGGAGAGTATTGCCAGCGAAGTTGCTGACCAGGTTTTGCTCTTTACAATGTACAACGACTTGTGGAAGGATCCTGGTACCTACGGTGTTGAGTCTTACTGGGGTATCTTCTCAGAGTAAGCTTCAACCTCACGTTCATCCTCAAAACGTTCATTTCTCAATACCCACTTTTTGCACACTTGTTTTATTTGAAGACGTAGACTCATAAAGTCATGATCTGCCCCTTCGTTATGTTATGATTTCATTCTGTTTTAGAAACATGTAGTCGTACTTCTCAGTCTAAGGCTGATAACTAAGCCTTGCGTCGCGCGCTGATCCACGGCCACTATAAGGAGGGGGCTTGAACCGTGAACTGTACCCCTTTGAGTCCTATTGTGTTTACTCAGGTTATCCATGGAAGGTGGAACGCAGATTGGTAGTGGTAACACGGCAGTCGGCACAAGTCAACCGTAGGCCCAATTGAGAATTCCGCCCAAATATAGAACCCCCTTTGAGCCTGTCAAGCCTTTATCGCGCGCGTCGATTTAAACTCTTCAGCACACCAAGACCGTGTTTACCGCTTTGGGTATAGCCGAGTATGTTGGTATCAACGTAATCACCTTGTGTGATTTGCTCAAATTACTCTCTATTCTTGAAACATAGCTCACACGGCCGATGGTACGCGTTGCAAAGATGGTGTTAATCAGACATCTGCAACGTACTACAAGTTACTGAGAGCTTCATCACCTAATATAATACTCGATTAGTTAACCTTACACACCCATTATTTTCTATATATATAATACAGCTTTTAAGAAGAATTGGCATTCAACTCAGCCTCAGCGGCTAGTTTTTGTCTCTTCCATGCCAAGTACTTGGCACTGTGGCCTATTCTCACAATACCTCCGAACCCACTGCCCGGCTGCTCCTCCTGCAACACGCTCAAGGAACTATCAGGCAAAGTCTCATCAACTCTAATGCCCTTCTTCTCCATAGCAACACCATCAACAAGACGGTTGAGAACCTTAATTCCCGGGGCTCTAAACCAGATCACTGGGCCTTCCTGTGGAGTCTTCAATCCAGGAGCACGACGCTTGTTATTAGCCGGATCCATTTTAGTGACACCTGCTGTAGCAGTCTGAACTTTCAAAGGAATAGTGAAAGAGGTTGAACCAGAGTGTGGGGTATATGTAGGAGCAGCGTGGTACACATTGGTTGGCTGTGCCTGAGTTGTTGTGACGTTTCTTGTGTAGTTGGCCAGTGATTGAGTTTGCTGTGGACCAGCGGAAACATCACCAGGAGCTGGGTCATTAGGACGAATGATATACTTTGGGCACATTCGTGACGATGAGTACTGACCCAAGTCATCTGTCTCATCGATGTCTCTCAAGTAAACAGCACCGTGTAAAGGTGGGGCGTTTGGTGCGCCAATGGTAGGCTCTGGAATTGGCATATGTGTTGAAGCACCTGGTGGAAGCAGATGTTTCAACGGTGACTCGTACTTCTTAAAGATACGCATTGATGGAAGTGGTGTGATAGGGTCCTCGTGATCACGAACTTCATCAGGTAAACAAGCTCTCCATGTTCTAATCTTGTTGAAGTTTTTGTCGTTGTCGTTGTATCTGAACTCACAAATGAACAGAGGACCTTCGTATGGAACAGCCGGGTCGCCTCTCTGGTAACGCGTGAAGTAGGCAACATAACACTTACCCAAAATCTCGTCAGCCAAATGGTCACGATACTGGCCGGACTTGAACACCTCATTCTCGTAGAACAGTCTGTCAACTCTGTGAACTGTTTGCTCAGGACGAAGGTACCAGCACACATTGATCCAGCGCTGACCATCTTGTGTCTGCCAAATTCTGAACAACTGTGCAACAGTTGGTTTGTTTGGATCATTTGGATTGTTGATCAACAGCCAGTCACCAATCTTGAACAATTTGCCATGAAGCTCAAGCTGTTCCAATGGAATCTTAAGGTCATCTGTGGAAATAAAGTCAGTGTCGGGTCTCTTGACCTCGATCTCCAAAAACTTGGTGAAGTAAGACTCAAGAAGCAAAGTGTTGCGGAAAACTTGACTCGACTCATCGTTGTAATACTTGGCGTTGCCAATCATCACCTTCATGTCCATAACAAAGTTATCAACGTCCTTGTACTTCCTCTGCTTGATCTTCTTTCTAATCTCGTCTAAGGAGATAGGCTGTGTGATAGTTTTGTAGTAGTCTGGGTAATCTCTTGGATCTGGAAGTCTATCGAACATCGCGGTGAGCACTTCTCCTGTCTCATCCTTCTCCTTTCTCAATGATCTAAGAACGTTTTTGATTCTCTGCTCAAATGGCTTGTCGATGACAGGTGGTCTACCTCTCTTGAAACTCTGTTCTCTTGGTGCATACGATCTCTTCTTCGTTACCAATGTACTGGTATCCTCTTCTGAGTTATAAGCATCTTCGTCGTCATCTCTGGCCGGTGTGCTTCTTAACGACTGCATCGAGGAAGCTGTTTGTGGAATAGGTGTGCCTTCGTATGCAATCAAAGCACCTGCAATACCATCCTGAATAGGAGCCAAGTCCGGGTAGCCAACATCATAGCCTGCCTTTTTGAGCTTTGGCATCACGGTTTCCAAGATGAACTTATCGATGACATCGGCGTAGCGGTAAACAAAAGACTCCTTCTCATTGTAAGTCTTCGCGTTCCATACGACCTGAGCAAGATCCTTGATAAACTCATTAGGAGTAAGATAGTGATTCAAGCGTTTCTTGATGGAGTTGAAAGATGTAGGCGCTCTGATGAAGTCATAATAATCCGCATAGATCTTCTTATCAGGGACTTTGTTGAAAATATCGTAAATAAGATCTCCCGTCTCTGGGTCCTTCAGTTCAAACAACTGATCGTAGAATGGACGAATTTTCTTCGTAAGCACAGCTGGATCTCTAGACATTGTAATTTGTCTTCGCAAAGATTAACCGCAGTGATGTCACGTATTCAAAACACGTCGTTTGTTGTCAATTCGCTTTGTTTTGGTTTTTTGTTGACTGTTGACGAACTTAGGCCCCGGCTTGTCCTCAAAGCATTTTTGATTTTCGCGTGCCGTTTCGCGAAGTAGTGTCTCTACCGTGGTTGGGAGCCCCGTGCTACTTCACCATGAATACAAATTCAGTTATTTACTATTAGATGACAATCACAGTTGCCCGGACTCAATGTGTATATAAAAGAGACACTGACCAGCAGCTATCTCCAGTCAAGAACTCTAAGCAAGTAACCGCCCTAAACAGACTTCACATCCACAGCGTATGCTTCTTTGGAGACACTGCTCTCATCAATTTCCTCTGTCTCACTACTTTCCGATGGGATCTCGCCGTTTGCATCTAATGTAACGTATTTGGCCAAAACTGACTTCTCCACTTGATCCTGTGGCAAAACTCCCCAATACTTACACTCTTCAGGCCAGTATGTGCCATAGAAGTCACCCTCGTCCATCTCACCGAGACCCTTTGGCTTCCAAATGGTGCAGAGAACCCAGTAGAGGAAGAAGGCAACAGAGAATCCGAACACTGTGTTACCGTAGTAGTAGTGAAGAGCACCTTGGTTTGTCAGTGGAATGTTTGGGTTAGATTCATTGATCAAACCTGGCATGCCTGGTGCCAAAGAGACGAAGAACGAAACGAGTGCCTGAACATTGAAGCCTTTGTAGCCGTAGTAAATACCATCAGGGGAGTTGGTGTACAAGTCTGAGAGTTTGAGCTTACGTCTTCTGACAACCCAGTAATCACAAATTATGATAGAAATCATTGGTGAGACGAAAACAGAGAAACCGTTCATCACTGTACCGAAGTTGGTGTTGGTATTGTACATGGTCCATGGCTGAATCACCCACATCAGGGCAACGGCGATCAAGGCACCACGTCTAATGTTAATGAAACGAGGGCAGATACCAGAGAAGTCCATACCGAAAGACCAGCAATTACCGACGGTGGAGAAGACCACTTGGCCCATCCACAAGGAAACCGAGGCAAAGAAGAGATTGGAGCTCGAGGCTCACCAGACAAAGATTCAGAGACTTATTGAGACTTTGGATGATAAAGAGGAGGCTGAGGAAGAAGATGGTGAAGAAGAGGAAGAGGAAGAAGAAGAGGAAGATGAGTCTAAATCACTGTCTTTGAACAAGCCAGTTGAGCTTAAGAAGAAGACCAAATATCAAAGAAATAAGGAAAAAAGACATAAGGAACGTACAGCCACGGACTGGTGGAGTGTAATAATGAAGAAGCCAGTTGTCTAACACCATATTGAGCTTCCAAATGGTGGTATCCCATTTGCCCAATACAGCAGAAGCGGTCACAATGCCCATGAAGGGAATGAAAGAAGCAAGGAATAGCTTTCCGATAATAGAACCCAAAACTTGGGAGTATCTGTGTGTAGAGAATCTTGTGAAATCCGGTTTGTTCACCACCCCAGCACATGACTGACCATACCATGAAGAGAATGACTTCATGAAAGCCCAACTGAAAGCAGCACCGTGAACTGAGTTGGCTTTGGTGGACATCAGAGGGCCGCTTGAGCCGCCGTTGTCTGTGACAGCAGCGATGGTAATTCCCACCATGGCCATGTAGCCACAGAACGAGGTGATACCCATGATGATTCTGAACTTGTGTGGTCTGTAAAAGATCATTGGAAGCATACAGATCTGGAACAAGATGAAGCCACAGAGCTCTTTATTAGTAAACGGAATGGATTCTGGTAGTGTATTCTCCCAGGTGAAATAGCTGTGAGAAAGGGTGGAGATCGTGGTGTTGATCATCAAGCCACCGAGCCAACTCTGCGAGGCAAACCACACAACAGCCAGAGAAGCACGGATCAAAATACCCAAATAGCATCCCCAAGTACCAAACAAGATTCTTGAATAGGTAGTGAAGGAAATATGATGATCACCACCGGGCTGACCATTAAGGATAGTGGTGAGTAAAATCATGAAGTTACCTAAGACGACAACAGCCATGGTATATGGCACAGAAAGGCCGTAACCCAGAATAGCAGCTGCTGACGTGAAGGCTGAGAGAGACATATTGTTCAGAAGCCAGTAGGTGGTGAACCCCCACCAGTTCCAAGTTCTTCTGTATGGAGGCAGCGGAGTCAAGTCCGCATTCTGGAGAGCAGAGACCTTGACGTGAGTCTTTTCGTCTTCGTGGAGTTTAAGGAAGTCGATGAAGCCCATTGTTGACGCACAGAAGCAGTTCAGTGCTTCATTTGTTAGTGCAGTTTAATGGCAGATGTGCAAGTTTAAGTACCAGTCAAGGCGATGAGCCTGTGGAGGAAGATGAGATAAGAAAGGTCTTGCGGGCCCGCTGTTACCCGCTGATTGTGTTACTGCTGATCATTCACGGCAATCTAGAATCATAATTACATAATATTTCTTATGCAACCTGGTTGTTGACTGAAGACTCCGGCGGAATTGACTCAACATTATTGAGAAGGGCTGTATACTGTGAAGGTGGAGACGGTGAAACTGCAGGCGCTCTTGTCTTTCTGTCCAAATGCGGTATATCGCAGCGCAGTGTTAGATTTTTGGTAGGGGTGGATACTGCGATAATACGGTTGGTGGCGGGGGCTTGAGATATTACTCGTATGATGTGATAAGCATTTTTCCCTTCAAAATTGCCATTCTGATCATCGTTAGGAAACGGTGTGATATGGAGCACTTACCAGCTAATGCCTAACGCAGAAGACCTCTGCGTCAAGCGCCTCAGCTTTGGCACAATAGTCTGGACCCCTAAAACTCCCAGGGCTCAGAACCTTCTGGTTCTATTTCCCGATTCGGAACAAGCTCCGTAAGATAAGAAATATCGACAAAACCCCAATCTCCGCCCCATAAGATCTAATGTGGGCTGTTCCGGTCGCCAATTATTATACAGTACATCTGTACGTGGAAGCTGACAGCGGGTACTGGAACTAGAGTGTTATAAGCAGCTACGCCCGCTCCTCTGATCTAGCTACTCTTTGACGTGCACCTGGAGAGGCCCTGTACAAGCATAAACAATGACCGAGACCGCTACCAAAACGCCGCTCACGCTCACTTTGGAGAACGGAACTAAGATCGAACTCTCTACCTCAGAGATAGGTGAGTTCGAGAAGCAGGACTTCGATGCTGTTCCTGTGTTGGATCTCACTGACCTCTTCAGTGACGACATCAACAAACGTACGGCCCTAGCCATGGAGCTCAGACGCGTTGCCTCTACCGTTGGGTTCTTTTATATCAAGAACCACCACATTTCGAAGGAGGTTGTTGATGGCTCATTCAACATCGGCAAAAAGTATTTCACCTCGCCTTTGGAGGAAAAGATGAAACTGTGGACAGAGGTCTTCCCAGCAGGAGAGTACATCGGTTATCACCCTCTCAGCAAGTACAACAAGGCTGGCAACAAGTTCAATGACTTGTACGAGGCCTTCAACGTGAACTATGACCCTGATTATGATCCAATTCCACCATCTGAGGCCAAACGTAAAGAGTGTTACCCTAACTCGTGGCCCGAAACTATGCCTGAAATGGAGGACATCCTGATGAAGTATCAGACTGAATGCTTGAGAGTTGCCCGTAAGATGATGGGACTCATTGCGTTATCATTTGGCTTGGAAGAAACGTACTTTGACGATGGTATTCAAGCACCAACTGGAGGCCTTAGAGTGGTCCACTACCCAGTCCAAGAGCACACAGCCAACGAGCAGAACGGTATCGGTCCACACACAGACTTCCAGGTCATCACATTTGTCAACCCAGGCGAAGTTTCCGGTTTACAAGTCATTAACAAGCGCGGCCAATGGATTGAAGTTCCTCCAATTGAAGGTCACCTCATCGTTAATGTTGGTGATTGCTTGCAAAGAGTCACTAATGGTGAGCTCGTTTCCACAGTGCATCGTGTGGTTAACAACAAGTCCGGAATTGATCGCTACTCTATTCCGTTCTTCTTAGGCTTTGACAACGATTACCTTATGAAGCCACTTCCAGGTGTCATCACAGAGAACAAGCCACTGAAATATCCAGAGATTGTCACATCTAGGGAATACTGTACATGGAGATCCAAGATGGCCAAATCAGGTAAAATGGAAGCTTTGATTCCAAGTGCTGGAAACTAGGGTCAAACTACTTAAAAATCAGGTAATTAAGGTATAGTGGTTTGTAGAGTCTACTGAAAAATTCGTTTACTTGCTTGAACAGTGTTCGAACTCAACGTTAAGCTGGTAAATCAGTCTTTAGATAAAGCCTCGGTCAATGCTTACACTGTTTTGATGTTGAAACGTCATCAAACAGAAGGCATTAAATTTGACTAAATTTCCTTTGGAACGTCCGGGAACAAGACTTGACCAGCAAACTTGCCGCTTTGATATACAGGCTAGATGTTGTTTTGGCCTGTGTTTGTGAACTGCGAGACTTGAAGTAAGATAAGTTGCATAACTCTTCAGGGGCCATGATTCGGGAGTGATTCCGGCGGGGCATAGAGCTCTGATGAGGAAGGAAATCCTTTCAAAAGATGGTAAATGGGTAGATGTATTCAAATGTGATATGATTACTATTTATGATACAGAGCACGTTCGGGCGTCACATCATAACACTCCTTGTAGTTTGACACAAAACTTAAGTATGATGGTCGTGCGCGTACCACGAATTTTAGTTTCTACCGAGCCGAGTTTTAGGGGATTTCTGGGGTAAATACGGTGATTTAGGTGAAGAATTGAATAATGCTATTTGCTATAAAACTATTTGTTGCCCGAAAATTCAAGTAGCTAACCACTAAGGCCGTGTCAACAGCTCCGAGCTGAGCAGTCTTCCATTTCCGGAAGAACGCGCAGAGGGAATTCAAGCTTCAACATCCGATCCCTTAGCTACGCAGGAAGACACAATCGAACGATCAAAAACAAATAAAGTAAACATACTAAACATTCACAATCGAACCACTTTAAAGTTGCACGTTGAGCATCGAAAACCTCATCGGACGACCGGTCTTTGCCGAGGAACCAATTTGCCTTCAAGCTCCAGAGTGTGGGGCCCCGCTTGATGTGGTAAATCGCGAAACTCACATTGTTAACGCCAAATTTCAGCCGAGGCCGCGAGCCAGGCACAGCTTGAGCACTGGAAGCCTCGGCTCTTCTCCGCACTGCGAAAGCCTGGGGTCATTACCTCAAAGAGAAAGTATAAATACAAGCGGGCATCCTGGGTTGTTTTCCTTTTGGAAATCGTTGAAATACCATCCCATAAAGAATATCACAATGACCAACTTCTTGCAGAAAGAGCGTGCACAGCAGAGCCTTAATGTTGACAAGGTGAACGCATTCTTGGACCCAGACCACGAGAACACACAGCGTATCTTTGGACAGCTTATTAGAGACCCATTGCTTGTGACACCAAGAAACTACTATGATTTGACTAAGCCACAGCTCAGAGAGCTGGCTGCTAAAAAGATTCAACGTTTGGCCTCCTACATCGAGGACGAGTCCGACGAAGAGTTTGAGAACAGATTGTCCTTGTTGGCCATCTCTGACCCAGCCATCGGCACTAGAATTGGTATCAACTTGGCCCTTTTCTGTAACGCTGTCAGAGGTAACGGTACCGATGAGCAGATCAAGTACTGGCTCCATGAGAGAGGAACCTTGAAGCTCAAGGACATTTATGGTTGTTTCGCCATGACTGAGTTAGGCCACGGTTCTAACGTTGCTGGCTTGCAGACTACAGCCACCTACAACCCAAAAAAGCAGACTTTCACTATCAACACTCCAGAGCTCAGTGCTACTAAGTGGTGGATTGGCGGTGCTGCTCACTCGGCCAATCACGCTGCTGTTTACGCCAGATTGATCTCTGGTGGTAAGGACTACGGTGTTAAGGTGTTCGTTGTCCAGTTGAGAGACAGCAACTTTGACTTGTTGCCTGGTGTTTCTATTGGCGATATTGGTACTAAGATGGGTAGAGATGCTATCGATAACGGTTGGATTCAGTTCAATGATGTTGAAATTCCAAGAGAGTACATGTTGCAGAAGTTCACCACCATCGATGCCGACGGCACCGTCAACTTGACTCCATTGGAGCAAATTTCCTACAGTGCTTTGATCCAGGGTCGTGTTTCTATGGTCCAAGACTCTCACAGACATGGTGCTAGATACATCACCATTGCTTTGAGATACGCTATCGGAAGACAGCAGTTCGGTAAGCCGGGCAACGAGAATCAGATTATCAACTACTCCTTGCATCAATATCGTCTTGTTCCTTACTTGGCTTTGGTGTATTTGCTTGGCCCAGGTTCTCAGAAGCTCATTACCGACTACAGATCCATCTTGGGTGACTTGTACGCTGGTAAGGACATTAAGAAGACTATTTTCGACTTGAAGAACCTGTTTGTCTCATCTGCTTCTCTTAAGGCCTCCAACACTTGGTTGATCTCCCAGTTGATTGACGAAGCCAGACAGGCTTGTGGTGGCCACGGTTACCACGCCTACTCTGGTTTGGGCCGTGCCTTCGCCGACTGGTCCGTTCAGCAGACCTGGGAGGGTGACAACAACGTGTTGTCTATTAACGCCGGTAGATCCATCATCAAGTATTATGAGGCTGCTCAAAAGGGCAAGAAGCAGGGCGATGACTTTGCTTACTTGTCGAAGCAGTTTGCTAAGGGCTTGGACTTGAATGACTTGGACTCGTACGTCACTGTCTGGGCTCAGATCATTCAGAAGGTGGCCCAGCATGCTCTGAAGATCGCCAACGGCAACTGGGAGCTAGTTTCTCAGGAACGTTTGTTGCTTTCTAAATTCCACTCCAACCACTACCTGTTGAGTGCCTTCGCTGCTCGTGTCAAGCAGCTGTCTGGAGATGAGAAGGAAGTCTTGACTTCCTTGATGAAGCTCTACTCTTTGGTCTTCATTGACAAATTCTCAGGCGCGTTCCTCCAGTTCAAGATCATTGACTCTGAGAAGCTTGCTGAGATTCAGTCTGAGGTTAAGAACTTGTTCGCTATCATTAGACCACACTTGGTTGCCTTGACCGACTCCTTCAAGTACCCAGACGAGATTATTAACTCTTCCTTGGGTAACGCCAATGGTGACTTCTACAACAACTACTTTGGTGACGTTGTTGCTAACTACGGTAAGGGTGACAAGCCACCATACTTGGATGTACTCACAGCTACTTTGGGCAGAGACTCTAAGGACGTAAGATTGTCCAATGCTAGATCTAAGGCTGTTTTGGAGAAGTTAGGAGAGTAAACAAGCTCCTTCAATCTTGAACATAAAAAACACTGTATAATACATATTCAGACATGGGTCTGTGACTCTGCTACTTAACAAGTTCATTTGAGATGAATACATGAAGTTATGACGAATTCCTGATGTAGATTGATCTGATAAGGGCTTGATCCGCGATGTGTACCGAGGGACCCGCGCCATAAACCTTGCTTTTGCTGGGTCCGCGGGGTCTCGCGTAAAGATCAACAGCAAAAATGGGTGTCTTTTTGATGCAAAGAGCTAATGAAAAGAGACATCTAGAGACACGGCGCTTCACCTTGGAAAGCAATATTAGCAGAGGAAAGTGAATCTTCTAACCAAGGATCTTAGAAGATGTTACCGCTCACAAAAATCGTGTCGATAGCAAGTCTTTTGCCCCTGGCGCTTGCAAAGACACACACCTTCAATTATACCGCCGCCTACATCCCAGGAAACCCCGATGGCGTTCATGAGAAGCAAGTGATTGGATTCAACGGAGAGTGGCCTCTTCCGGCAATCGAAGTCAACAAGGGAGATCGCGTAGAGATTTATCTTACGAACGGTTTAGAGGACAAGAACACATCGATACATTTCCATGGTCTCTTCATGGAAGGCCAAAACTATATGGATGGTCCTCAGATGGTGACACAATGTCCGATCCCACCAGGCGAGACTTTCCTTTATAACTTCACAGTGAACGATCAGGTGGGAACGTACTGGTACCATTCTCATTCTGGTTCACAGTACTCTGACGGCCTAAGGGGTCCATTTATCATTCATGATGACAAGCAGCCTTTCGACTATGATGAAGAAAAGATTATCACTATCGCAGACACATATCACGGCCAGTACGAGGATGTGCTGTCAAAGTTTTTGACAAGATACAACCCAACTGGTGCTGAGCCAATCCCACAAAACTTATTGTTCAACGACTCTCAAAATGTCACTGTCAGCTTTGAAGCTGGAAAGACCTATTTGTTGAGGGTCATCAATATGGGTCTCTTCGTCTCCCAATATCTGTACCTTGAGGACCACGAGTTCACCATTGTTGAAGTTGACGGTGTTTACGTGGAGCCATACACCACCGAGTACTTGTATATGGCTGTGGGCCAAAGATATTCTGTTCTCGTGAAGGCTAAGAATACTCCAAAAAAGAACTATGCCTTCATGCAGAAGTTCGACAACACAATGTTAGATGTCATTCCAACAGACCTGAAGCTAGAAACCATGAACTACGTCGTCTATGATGAGGTGTTCGGCCTCCCTGATGCTTACCATTTCCAGCCTGACGAATCGTTCGATGAGTTCAAGTTGAGGCCATTGGAAGACATCGAGGTTTATGAGGAGCCTGATTATAGAATCACATTAGATGTCATTATGGACAACTTGGGCGACGGTGTCAACTACGCCTTCTTCAACAATCTGACCTATGTGGAGCCAAAGGTGCCAACCTTGTTGACTGTCATGAGTGCTGGTAAAGATGCTGACAAGCAGCAAATCTATGGCTCGAACACCAACTCATTCGTCTTACAACCTGACGATATCATCGAAATTGTTGTGAATAACAAGGACACTGGAAGACATCCATTCCACTTGCATGGACACACTTTCCAATTGATCATGAAGTCCCCAGCCCTTGATGATGACGAGCCAGAGTCCTATGACCCAGAGAACCATGAGCCATTCCCTAAGTACCCATTGATCAGGGATACGGCAATCTTGGAGCCAAATGGATACATGGTATTGAGATTTAAAGCTGATAACCCAGGTGTCTGGTTCTTCCATTGTCATGTTGACTGGCATTTGGAGCAAGGTTTGGCAATCACTTTGATTGAAGATCCATTATCTATTCAGCAGCAGACATTGCCAGAGGGCTTCCTAGACATTTGCAAGGCTGGTGGTATTGCATACGAAGGTAATGCCGCTGGTAACACGGAGGACTTGATGGATTTAAGAGGAGAGCATCTCCAGCCTGCTCCATTGCCTGAGGGCTTCACTTTGAAGGGCTACGTGGCATTTACCATTTCGACATTGATGGGTCTCTACGGTCTCTACTCGATCATTCAGTACGGTTTGGAAGACTCTGTCCAGGATGACAAAGAGGTATTCAGAAACTTGGAAAACATCTTGAAGCAGCATGATGAGTTGAGAGTGGATGCTAATGAAAGAACTGTTCTGGGATCACACCAATAAGCATATCAGCTAAAAAAACTCTTACATATTTATGTTTAATGTCTTTAAATGATTCTATTTCTAATCTTCCTGTTTAGCCAAAATAGGCAGATTAATGACGTAAGTTTGACACACCCGCACATCCCGGGCCATCGTTTATATACAGCACGATACGGCGCGTTCCATGTTTCTCTTTCTTTACCGAAATTATCCTTAAACCAGCTCAGAATAACTTAGAAGTGTACTGTTTATACGTGTTATCACACTGACGTACATCTCGGAACTCAACAAAATGCTAATTCGAGCTTCCCTGGGCCTCCTATGGGCCTCGCTCATAGTTGCTCTGCCCAAACCGCTCGAAAGCATTGTCTCTAAATTTGATGATGAGGATGTTTTCGGAGACATGGATAGCTGGGACTTCGAGACACAGCAATACGTTAAAGATATGCTAGAGGTTGAAGGGCTGAAGAACATCCCTCCAGTGAGGCAATTCCCGCTTCAAAAGGGTGAGAAACGACTACAGAAGGGTGAAATACCGAAGTACGTGATAGACCACGCTCCTGTTGTTCACCTGTACACGGAGGAGAGATATTTACCCTATGATATTGCTGACTTCGTCTCACATTTCCATCTTGAGAGCAAGAACAAGGAAGTTCTCTATAATTCGAGCCTTTCACTCGACGTGTTGGCTCAGTTTGCTCAGAACGAGTCGGTGGTGGGCTCTCAGACTTTCCTCACATGCGATGAAGACTTTGTCAGCGATCCTGATTGGCTAACTGGTAAGAAGAACAAACCTGACCTTGTCACCGGCAAAGTCGAAGATGCTCCTGCCGTTTTGATTGTTGTTGATAAGGGCATGGGCTGGGTTGATGCGTACTGGTTCTACTTCTACTCATTCAACCTAGGGCCCTTTGTCATGGGCCATGGGCCTTATGGCAACCACATTGGAGATTGGGAACACTCTTTGACACGTTTTTACAACGGTCATCCAGTTTTTGTCTGGATGTCTGCACATGGTGGCGGAGGTGCTTATTATTACAACGCTTTAGAGAAGAGCGAGGCAGACCCTAAGAAACCGGTCATTTTCAGTGCCAGGGGTACTCATGCTAATTACCCTTCAACAGGACAACATCAGCACGATTTGCCGTTTGGAATTCTTGCTGATTTCACTGATCGTGGCTCTCTGTGGGACCCTGCTAAGAACTACCTGGGCTATGTTTGGGACGGCTACGAGATCAGCACTGTTAGCAACAAAAGCAAAAGCGACAACAGAAAAGAGCTGGAATACGGCAGTGGGTGGCTCTCTTTCAAAGGTCATTGGGGAGACGATAAACTAGAGCCCAATGATCCGAGACAAAGGTGGTCTCCATGGGAGTGGAAGTACATTGAAGGCCCAACAGGTCCGATGACTAAGCATCTGAACAGGGCTGGTCTTTGCCAGCGTGCAAAGTGGTGGAACTTCTCCAAAAGGTGTACACCTAAACACTTTATCACTCTAGGCAACGGTTATGAGAGTGAGCCTGGTGTTATGTGCGCTAACCTCTGGGGATGGGTCAAGCCTGATCTTCTGAGATGGGGACTTGAGCAGATCACGTGGGGCGGAGGGATGTGTTTCCTCATGAACATGATATGGGGATAAATTCTAGATACGACTAATGATAATGATGATGATAATTGCTTATTGGCTAAAACAGTTCTGTATTACTCGTATAATTAGGGTTCTAGACCTTATCTCGTTTGGTCCGCGCAGACCCTGAATCAGTGGCAAAACCCCTCGAAGATTCTAACACTGGGTGAGATTATATGACAAGCCAAGAACAAAATGTACCATTAAATCATAACTCGTCTAGCAAATATCGACGCCAGTACTAAGACGTCAACGCCAGCGGGGCATCTGCCGAAAACGGTGAACGGTGCGCCTCTACAAACACAATTATAGTGCCACGGGCCCCTAATATGCTCGATGACAGCAATCATAAGCAGCGCCCGCAAACACCGGAGTCTCGGCCAGCATCACGGGGCTGATCTCAAGTAGTAGGCGACGTTTTAGCAGTCTTCCGAGTGATGTATGTGTCGAACTTGGTTTACTCATATATATAGCACCAGATACCCCGGCTTTAACGCCACACACATTATACGGTCAACGCACTGTACGAGCCACACCACGGGGTCCACCGAAAAGGCGCAGATCAACAACGATTTTGAGGAAGAACTTTCTCTCAAAACACTGATATTAGTGGTATTGTTACAAAGAGAGTGCAAGCTTAGAGGACCATTAGTTTCTTCGGCCATTTAACACCCCCTCGCACCCTTTTACCTGATAAGTGGCGTTTATCACCAAAAGGAGTCAAAATTATCGCGCGCCGAGACCGAGACTACTGAAAGCTCATCTTAAAGTGGCGTTTGATCACCAAGTTGCCTTTACCGACTACTGAAACCTATTGAAATCGTCGAGGAACAAGATGCCTGACACCCAGCAGTTTCATCATGAGGAGCACCTCGAGAAATCTCTCGGGACGTTCGACTCCATACTGAAGAGCCAAACTAAAGCTATCCACCATCTGGTGAACCAGTACCAACACTCAAAGTTCTCCCAGGACCAATTGAAGAGATCTTTGAACATCCTCAACTCGTCTCTTCTCAGAGGTGGAAAGATCGTCATTTGTGGTATTGGTAAATCGCACAAAATTGGCTCCAAGGTGGTTGCTACGCTCAACTCTTTGGGTATCTCATCTGCTTTATTACACCCATCCGAAGCACTTCATGGAGACCTGGGAATCCTAAGGAAGGAGAACCACGACTGTGTTATCTTCATCTCTTCATCCGGTAAGTCTCCGGAGCTGATGCAACTCTTGCCGCACATTTCTACCGAGATTCCAATCGTTCTCTTGACGAATAAGAAGCACTCACTTCTAGCACAGCACTTCCAGGTGAAGTCGCTGTTATATGCCGAACTACCGAAATCTCTCGCTGAAGAGTCCATCTACGGTCTCAACGCTCCGACGATATCTACTACGCTGTGTTTAACACTCGCAGATGCTGTCTCCATTGCTCTGGCTGAGCTTTACATCTCCGACATCAACGAGAGAAAAAGGGTGTTTGGAGAACGTCACCCTGGTGGTGCAATTGGTGAAGCCTACGGCAAATCTATGTCCCAGATAAGCAGCTTTATCAACACTCCAAACTTCAGCTCAAGCTCTCTTGATTCTTCAGGTGCCTCTTTCTCCGGCGATGCCCTAAGTATGTCCCCGATGTTCAGCATGACGTCGTCGTCCAATGATGAACCGGAACTTACACCTCCAAATGTCACGTTCGATCTTGGCTTTGATTGTCAACACATCGATGAACAGGTTGCTTTACAAGTTGCGGACTCCAAAAGAGTCGTTTTCCTTGATCAACTGTTCAAGTCCGAGTCACAGGTTCTCCCGCTTGTCGTATTATACGACTACCTCGTCATAAAGCAGCAGTACGCTATCTCTACTGTGAATTTGAAAGAGATCGTCAGATCTGTTCACGATCACGGGTACGATTCTGAGCAAGAAAGAATGGACGAACTGCAGTGGAGAGTGAAAGAGAACTTGGTAAGGATCAAGTGAGCTTTGCTACACTCTGCGCTTTGCACATGCCATATTTGGCTTTGTTTGAGCTTTGTTTGTATTTGAAACAGGAATAGATTGTAACGTTAAATTGCCTTTTACACACTCTATCAACCAAAATGTAAACAGAAGCACATCGGCCGTTGATATATATTAGCGGGAACCCAACTCCGTCCCCGCCCGCGCTTCCTTATATACGTTGGCTTCTCCAATGTGCGGAAAGCCAATTCCGCCCTAACAAGTCCGATAGCGTGCGTCCAGTTCATGGCTCGTTGATTGAAGAGTATAAAAGCCTCTGGAATTCCGCCATTCTTTTCGTTCTTCATCAACACCGACACGCCAGCACACACAGAAATGTCCAAGCCAGTGTACGTTCCTAAGGAGAACCCAACTCCTGCTTATCTCCCAACTAAGGGATCCATTCTCGATGTTGACACCAAGTTCTACGATGGCATCGCCAACACCAAGGCCCGTGAATTGATTTACGAAGAAACTTGTCCTATCAGAGCCGGTAGAGCCTGGAAGGTCAAGGCTGGCTCCATTGTCCGAATCCTCACCCCAGAGGGTCCACAGGTCTGTGATTTCAATGTGTGGCACGCTGATAACTTCAGAGAGCACATGTGGGCTGCCAGAACAAGACAGCTTCAGGGTACTCACGTCAAGAAGTACGACCGTCTCTGGTCCAAGTTGCCATACCTCAGACCTTTGTTGACGGTCACTGGTGACTCTATCAGAGACAGAATGGAGATCGACAGAATCCACGACTTGCTAGGAACCAGATGTGACCCTTACATCGACAAGGTCCTCTCTGGCGAGGACAATGACTACCACTGTCACTCCAACTTGTACAGAGCTATTATTCCATACGGCGGTACTGAATTTGATGTTCACGATGTTCTTAACATCTTCCAGGTCACTGGCTTGGACAAGGACGGTAAGTACTTTATGGAGACATGTCCTGCTGTCAAGGGCGACTACTTCGAGTTCTTTGCTGAAGTTGACTTGCTGTGTGCTATCTCTGCTTGTCCAGGTGGTGACTTGTCTGCTTGGGACTGGGGTGAAGGTGACGAAGAGCAGGAGGAGACTGTCGACATGGTCGACTGCTGCAGACCATTGGGTATTGAGGTTTACAAGATCACCGACGATGAGGTGCTGAAGGGCTGGGAGCAGCCAAAGATCGCTGACTATAAGGGTGCTCACGGTTTCAAGTTCCCAGTCTTCCAGAGGGAGGAGAAGTAGGGTGCTTTGTGTAAATAATTTAGATAATGTGATAATGCTATAGAGAAGCTTGTAGAGATGCTGAGGTCGTGGGCAACTGAGTTCGGGTCTCTGATCAATTATGGTACTCACTGTATATACGAAAGCTCAAAGACTGTCGAAAACATTCTTAGATTCTCTAGTTGGTTAAGATGATTAGTTTCTGTAGCGGGTGTATTATAGCCCTAAAGTCACGTGATGGAATGATATCCAGACTACCAAATGCGCGACCCTCACAAATCATCGATTAGGGCGAGTGGCGTAGTTGGTAGCGCGCCTGCCTTGCAAGCAGGAGGTCATCGGTTCGACTCCGGTCTCGTCCACTCTAACGATTATTTTTTTTGCACAGCAAGCTTAGCTGTTTATTTTTTAGCAATTGAGGTCCATCACCTATATTCAGCCAGGTCTTACGTCTTGCCCCGGCTTTTCGCACCTGGGGAACCCCATTTGGTCTGTTTCAATGCCAAATTCTACGTCTTTAAACATTCTGTCCGACTGACGTAACTGCATAACCTAACCAAAGGATCACGATACGCTCCATTCCAAAAAGTGTATTGTTGGATGGGAATTCCGGCCGAGGATACTGATTTTGGGTGGGTGTGTGCATGGAACTGTCAGAAGTTGACGTACAATAACTGTGCGCTATTCTTAACTCCGTTCTCCATTGAAACCAGATGATGGGTATGAGGTTCTCTCATGTTTGCTCATTTATTTTTTCAGTCGTATCAGTTATCTATTCTAATCAACCATCATAGCAACGATCTTCATCGCTGTTGCTATATGTCGTCAGCGAATGCTCAATTCTGAGATGGGCTCAGCAATCGCCCTTCGGAGGTCCAGAACCTCATCAGCACGCAGTAACCGGCTGTAAGCTGTAGCTTGAAGCTCGGGCCGAACTATATAACTTCTGCAATTGATGGTGAGGTACATGTGAGACAGACGCGAGTGTGAATTAGGCTGCTGAATGTTCTGGAGAATTTGGCTCAGCCAGTCGGGTATTGTAGTGTTGGGTAGTATTTGCTGGCTAATACGTGTGTGACGCGTTAGGGCCAATCTTCTCACGCCTTTTTCGTAGTACTTCACTTTCTGCAAACTCTCGAAAGTAAAGTGTAAGGAACTCAGTATGCCACCGAAGAACCTTGTGACGCCCGAACCTCAAACCATGAGGTAAATTTTTCAAATCCGGCATAAAACTAAGAGATATCAAGGGCCGCACCCCCTATAAATCAACGCGTCGAGCACTGCAGGAGATCGACGCGTTGATGGACCCAGATCCGGGCCGCCTGTAACTTAAGCGTATTATCATAGCTGAGATCTGGCATTACTTTAAGATTCAAATAGTTGCTATGTTGTCGGAATGGTGTGAATGTCTGATAACTGTTGTTTACAAATTCATACCAACATACAACATTCACAGCTAAGACCCAAAACAGTGGCAAAGGCGATCGGACGCCCAATCGGACGGCCCTGCAGTCCCTTGCAGCCTCCCGTCCAATTCTACAAAGATTTCAACACAGAATGCCCTTCGAATCCTGCAGAATGTAGCTGCTTCAGCAATGATGGCGTGCCTAAAGGCATTGGGCTGCTTTTACGGTTCCGTCTCGCTCTCTGCTTGAGACGGATATATAAACCACCCCAATCCTGCGCTTTTACCAGAACAGCATACACTCACATTTGATCCAAACCAACAATGATCTCTGCTGCTTTAGTTCCTTTCTTTGTACTCGCCGCTAAGGGCGAGCTCGTTGGTATGTGGAGCCAGTGTGGTGGCTACAACTGGCAAGGTGCCACTGAGTGTGCTCCTCCAGCTACCTGCTACTCTCAGAACCCTTACTACTACCAGTGTACCACTTTGGACGGTGTTTACTACACTAACACCACTACTGCTGCTCCAACTACAACTTCCACCTCTACTTCCACTACACTCTCGGTCCCAGCTGCCACTGGTCTCGTGGGCATGTACTCCCAGTGTGGTGGTGAGAACTGGCTTGGCCCTACTGAGTGCGCTGCTCCTGCCACTTGCTACTCTCAGAACCCCTTCTACTACCAGTGTACTACGCTTGAGTACATTCCTCCAGCTACAACCACCTCAACTTCAACTTCGAAGACATCTTCATCCACCTCTACTACTCCATCTCCAACTACTACAAACACTGCTCTCGCTGCCATGTGGGGCCAGTGCGGTGGCTCAGGATGGACTGGCCCAACTGCGTGCTCTGCTCCAGCTTCCTGTGTTTCGCAGAACCCTTACTACTATCAGTGCACGACTGGTGTGACTCCGGTGGTTACTACTTCTTCTACTTCCTCCTCCACTTCTACATCCACTTCATCTACCTCCACCTCTACATCTACTTCATCTACCTCCACTTCTACCTCTACTTCAAGCTCCACTTCCACCTCCTCCACCACCTCCACCACCTCCAGCTCCGCTCCAAAACCAACAACCCTCTCCACCTCCACCAGCTCTTCTTTCGTGTCTACACCAACAGACATCACCCCAGTCGTTGGTGGCTGGTCCGGTACTGGTGTCACAACCAGATACTGGGACTGTTGTAAGCCATCTTGTTCTTGGTCCGGAAAGTCTTCCAGTGTCGACTCTCCAGTCCAGGCCTGTGATGCTAGTGGAAACGTTCTCACCGATCCAAACGTCCAATCTGGCTGCGTTGGTGGTACTGCTTACATGTGTAATGACCAAACTCCATGGGTTGTCTCTGACACTTTGGCCTACGGTTTCGCTGCTGCTTCGGTCATTGGAGGCTCTGAAGACTCCATGTGCTGCTCGTGTGTTAAGCTTACTTTCACCGACCAGATTGTTGGTAAGTCCATGATCGTTCAGATCACCAACACCGGAACTGACTTGTCTTCCAACCACTTCGACATCGCCCTTCCAGGTGGTGGTGCTGGTATCTACACCGAGGGTTGTCCAAGCGAATTCGGTGCTGGATACGACTACGGCCAGCAGTACGGTGGTGTTTCTGACGCCGCTGCTTGCTCTGCCCTTCCTTCTGCTTTGCAGCCAGGCTGTGACTTCAGATTTGGTTCTTGGTGGGAAGGCGCTGACAATCCAGGTGTTACTTTCGAACAGGTTGTGTGCCCAGCTGAGATCGTTGCTAAGACTGGCTGTGGTAGAACAGACCAGTAAGCGACTGCTTTTACTTCTTGATCAGATGTCTAGACCTTTGATCACTTATATTTGAGATACCCTTTTTGTAATTACATGCTATTCTAGAGCGCTTTGTAGTGACTAGTTATCGAATGCTTCATACTGCATGAGACACAGCTTATGAGGTCAATTGCTTGGGGTCTGAAGCCACATACAGCATATTCAGCAACCATCGGCGGGGTAAAATCATAAGACGGTTACATCATACCCATTGGTGACATTCTGAAAGGTGGTGCTTGGTCTGGTGATGGAGAATCTCTTCGACATGTGTCTCACTAAGAGACAAGCTAGCATCAAAACATATCTTCGACACAAACATTCCATTCTCGCAAAGTCTCACCAAACACTTCAGATGATCCAATTCCATAAAATTGCAGCCCTTCCTCCACCTCAAGCCCAGACCCTTGGCTTGAGCTAGAACTACAAACCATAGTCGGTGCGTTCCGCATTGCAGAAGATCTACGCTTTCCCCATGAATCGCAGAGTGACCTGTCGCTCGAATCAGACTCAGAAACGTGGATATGAGCAACATAGGTATCAAACACCCCAAATCCTTGTAATTTGCTATTTTTCGCAAGAATTTCTATTAATTAAACTCCAAAGGAAATGCAATTATCACGCACCAGGCGGCCGGACGCGGTGGTCCTGCGCTGGCCAACAGTCCCCTGCATATTATCCTATTAAAAGGACAAAGGAACCCACGGAAGCAGCACAGAATGTGATCTGTAATTAGATTCTAAGGCGCTGAAACACGACGCCGGCGTTATCTTCTCATGTTTCCCCAATTCACGGCCCAACACCGCTGATTGGCCCTCATCAATCTAGGCGGAATGCAAACTGCTGTGCCCTATTGTCACACATCGTCATGCTCCATAATATTCCAGATATATAAATCAAACTAGCTGCACATATTCCTAAAACACATGATATCTATTACCCCACCAAACTCAATCTATATCGTTCGATCATGATCGCTTCTCTTATCCCTTTCTTCGTTCTCGCCGTCAAGGGTGAACTCGCAGCCCTCTACGGCCAGTGTGGTGGTGAGGGCTGGACCGGCCCAACTGAGTGCTCTGCCCCAGCTGCTTGTACTTCCCTCATCGACTACTATTATCAGTGTTTGACTGCTGAAGGAGCTGCTGCTACCACCCCAACAACCCTTTCCACCAAAACAACAACCTCAGCAGCTCTTAACACTAAGGTCGCTGCCACTGCTGACGACATCTCAGCTGTCTCCGGAGGATGGTCTGGAACCGCCGTCACAACCAGATACTGGGATTGTTGTAAGCCATCTTGCGCTTGGTCTGGGAAATCTTCTTCTATCACCAACCCAGTCCAGGCTTGTGATGCCAGTGGCAACGTGTTAACAGACACCAACGTCCAATCCGGCTGTGTTGGAGGAACTGCTTACATGTGTAATGATCAAACACCATGGGTTGTTTCCGACACTTTGGCTTATGGTTTCGCTGCTGCTTCCATTATTGGTGGAACTGAGGATTCCATGTGCTGCTCATGTGTTAAGCTCACTTTCACTGACCAAATTGAAGGTAAATCCATGATTGTCCAGATCACCAACACCGGAACTGATTTAACTTCCAATCACTTCGATATTGCTCTCCCAGGTGGTGGTGTTGGTTACTACACCGATGGATGTGCCACTGAATTTGGTTCTGGCTACTCTTGGGGTGCTCAGTACGGTGGTGTTTCTGATGCTGCTGCTTGCTCTGCTCTTCCTACAGCTTTGCAGCCAGGTTGTGACTTCAGATTTGGCTCTTGGTGGGAAGGCGCTGACAACCCAGGTGTTACTTTCGAGCAGGTTGTTTGCCCAGCTGAGATTGTTGCTAAGAGCGGTTGTGGTAGAACCGATCAGTGATATGTGTCCTTTTATGTTCACCAATTTACAAAGCAGGTTGAATTAAGTTCGTAATATTAAATAACCCTTGTCTATAATAGGTGAGCTGACCTCAGGCCTGGCCTGAGACAGTTGAAACAATTTTTTCGTGGAAATAGTCGATGACATATTCCAATCCAACCTCATCACATAGCACACCATTACCCAAAGGAACCAACTTGAATTGTCCCTTTTTGATGGTGTACAAATCACCCTTTGCGGTGAAATCACTCTTCAAGAAGTCTGCGTTCCTTGATGGCTTGAACCCAATGTAATACAAGAACTTTCCGTTCTTGTTCTTAATCTCAATGTCCATCTCTAAAAATTGGCGTGATCTCTCCTTATTGTTATAGTACATGATGGAGAACAGCGATGAACTCTTCGTCACAACCTCGTATCTCAACTTATTCGTGTCGTATGTCGTCAAATTTTCCTTCAATGATGTCTGCGAGATGGTGTTCAGCTTAGTTACAAGCTTGCTGGAGTCTTGCAAATACTTGAATAAGTGGCCGATGCCCTTGTTCACCAGGTAATTCTTGATAGAAACCAGACAAATATTGTGAGGATTAGAAGGTGGGAGCTCCAAATCAAAGTTCTCCTTCAGTGTACACAGCTGGTCTCCATATTTGAACTGAACTTGGTCCAGCTTCACACTCATCAGATTCATCTTCTCCAGCTTAAGGTAGTTGATTAATTCAATCATTTTGGCCAACCTCTCCAGTTTGAAGATAATATTCGCCAAAATTGACGTTCTCTTGAACTCGACGGTCTCAAAGATCTCAAACACGCCACTTGGATCAATAGCGAAATCGTCTAGTGTGATAGATGTGTCCAGTTTACCCCTCAGCTTTACCAGCATGGTGTTGTTATCTGGTTGAACTTTGAATGTCAGGAACAAAACACTTGAAGTATCAGGAATCTTGATGAATGTGTCTGTTTTAATCACTATAGTATCATCATTAGATACTCTGTATGTTGAGTCTCCAAGTTCCTGTGTTATCAAATGAGCCATGATCTTCTTGGAAACGTAGTCAATCAACTGCTTCGAGGTGGTATAATCGAAGGAGTCAACATTCAATTCTGAAGGTGATGTTAACGACCACTGGCCAAGCACAGATTTAACGTTACCAATGAACGACTTGATTTTGGTATCAATAAATAGGATCAAGAACCAGTTTGAGGGCCACTCCTTTCTCGTGTAAAACTTCACGTTCTTCGCCATCGTATAGCTCTGATCTTGCTGGAACACAGGAGAAGGCAACTTCTTCAAGTCATGTGGATTCAATTTGATCAATTCATTTTGTACCCAGCCTGTCACTGAGAGAATGGTTGAGATTTCAGTGAACTTGATATCCATCCTGATTGCTTGCAAGTTGGTGTTGATGTTTTTGAAGTCGTCAACATTTAACTTTTTTAGGACATTGTTCAATGATGGAATTGAGTTCTTGAAATAGAACAACCCTGTGAGCTCATTTATCTGAAGGAGAGACTTGTTAACAGTGAGGTCATCAATCTGGTTCAAGATGAAGGTGGTGTGTCTGTGGTAAATGTCTCTGAGGAAGAGACCAAAGTCCAACACTTCAGCAAAAGTCTCAATGTACTCACCGTGTCTGAACCATTTGTAAACAATCTTATTGCTCTTATTGAGGCCAATCTCGATGTATGAGTACTTGAAAACGAAAGAGTTCACCCAATAGTGTACCACAATCTGGAACTTATCAGCATGGTATACGTGCTTGATGTTCTTCATCTGGTTTAGCTTTTGATGGATTAAGTAAAGCTTCATTGTATTTGTGTAGTTCGTCAAAATTCTCTTCAACTCCATGAATCCAGATACTCTCAATGCCTCATTGCAGGCTCTCATCAAGCGTCGGCTCGGTTCGAATTCCCCAAAAGTGAACTGGAAGTCAATGAGGAAGAACGGTGAGTTTTCATCGGCCGCAGATATCTGAATACTGTAATCTTCTGTGTTAATGTAGATTCTTCCATCCTTGATCTCATAATTTGTGAACTCCTCCGGTAGATCTTCCGTCAGGGCAAACTTCATCGATAATACGATGTTAAGGTCTTGAAGCGTTTGTAAGATCTTTTTGCTGGAGATCTTAGAATCAATGAAGTTGTGAGTTGGTAACGTTGGTCTTCCGTTTGTGTATACTTCAAGTGCTGTTATTAAATCTGGGTTCGGCAGTTTAGCACTGAGAAGACTTTGATTGAGGGACTTAGTGGCCCATATCAGGTTACCAAAGTGTACAGTCTGTTCCTTGAGCCAAACCAAAATATCGATGAATTTGGTGAAATCCTGGGCGGAAGTCTTTGACCACTTCGTTAAAACGTAAAGCCGCACAAACTCCTGACGCAATCTCACTATGAGCTCCAACAACGCTTTCTTCTTTGTTTCATTGTTCGGCTGCGTTCGTATCACTTGTTGTAGCTCGGCAAACGAGGCCTCGGCAAACTTCTTCAAAACATGAGACAACGAGACGATATTCTGTGTAATGTGTGGAATCGGTGGTGGTGCTTGCTGCTGGAGCTGTGCGTGCTCCTGAGCTGCTGTGTCTTGTTGCTGCTGTTTGAGCGCAGTGGCATCCATTGTTGAAATAGTTTGGTATTAATGGCCACAAGGGTGGGTCAAGGCTTTTGCTTTAAAGCTCGACGTTATGTGTATGTCTGTGATAAAATAATATGAACAAGAGAGTGGTGACGGTCAAGACAATAAAGTCGTGGCCTGGTGTTTAATTTACTGCTGAAATACACCTGATGATGAGAGTGTTCTCGACGGCAATGCCAATAAGTTACCTCCGAAACGAGCGCAAACACGAGCCGCTGTGCTGTAACGCTTGTGTGTGACGTATTAATAGAGCAAACAATTAAGTGCTCTTACCGCTCGCTGTTTGGATCCCGGTTGCCGGAGTTTGATGTCGTTGATGATGACTTCAGTGTTTGTACCTCGTTATTTAGCTGGTTCAGCTTCACCGCTCCGTCTTGGGTAAATTCGCGATTGTGGTTCGGGGAGCCAGGGCTTCCGCCAGCTAATGACTGGTTGCCCGTACCAAAATGGCAGACAGACGCGGGCTGGGGTAAGATAAAGGTGTTTGATAAAAGGCTAGAAATGAGTTTATTAAGCTTATTAAAGGTACAAGGGAGGTGTCTCATAACTTGAGAGTCTCAAGCATCTATGCACGCTCTTATCGGCTCAAATGAGCTCCGCTGCAGCGCCCAGCGGGACCCCTGACCAGCGACGGAGTTTTGTCTTCTGGACGTCTGCACTCTTACAAATTAGTAGATCGCGCGTGTCTAATGTGCGCTATATCTGGCGCTTTAGCGTGTAATTATGGGAGCTTGAAAGTGTGATATAACTTGTTTTTGCGCGTGTATGTAATACTTTGTTACAGCAGTGCAGATAATAGCGCTTATATCTCGGAAACATCTCCAAAATCACCAAGTATCTCCTCTCCAAAACCCTCATCACGAGCGCTGGTAAACGCATGCGTTGTATATCCCGGGGTTTTCGTGGGCGAGTTACGACCACCGCGCGCCAGCGGGCCCAAGTTTATTTACACGACTTGCCGCCCTTTTTATCTATAGCGCCTTCAGAGCCTTATCCAGACGGGCAGAGGCCGTATTAAGCGATAGACAGGTTAATTGAAACTATCTGAGGCTACTGACCTCACAGAAAAAAGCTAGAAGTCCAGTTATTTGACGCAGTTGTCGTCTCATTCTTTGTTTTCTTTTTCTACTTTTGGTATCGTTATTTACACCAAGAGCCTGAGCTCAGCTACTACACAAGAAATCGCTACACATTGAACAGGCGGCTATATAACATACATCAAAAAGATGCCAAAAGATTTGCCCATAGTGCAAGAGTCTGGCCAGCCGACAGTGGCAGATCCCCAGAAAGTCTCGCCAACCAAGAACATGTTCAGAAAGATGCTAGACCTCAAGACCAGTCAGCATCGCACGTTCCGCTCACAACAAGTTCAGAGTCAGCGGATGAGCCCTCCTCCGCTGGACACGGGGCCCTCTGATTCAGATTCACTAGCATCACCATTGTCTCCAGAGTTTGACTCCATCACGTCGCTCCCTACGCCGCTTGTTAACGACGCGCCGCCCTCAGCCTTGTCGTCTAACTCAAACGGGGGCTTCGATCCTCAGTCGCATACACATATTCCACCGCCCCAGATGGCTCGGGTGCAGCCAAATCAGCACCAAGCACAAGGAAATGGGATGCCAAGAATCCCGTCAAAGAAGTCGTATGGAGCATTGACTATGAGGCCGTCGGTGCTGGACACACAGGCGCCTAATAATCCTAATGGCAATTCGTCGCGTATTCTATCTGAGTACGGGCCTGTGAAGACAACAGACCAGCACGTTACCAATAGCATAAGGAACACAATTCTAGGAGGAAGACAAAGGTCTCCGCAAAAAAGAACCGTTTCAACGCCGCTTCAGGGAGCTGATGATAGACTTGAGAGAGAAGAGCCTGTGGGCGGCACACAGCATCAACAGCCTGGGCAGCTGAATCAAGATGCCACTATATTTCCTGGATTGGATAACACAGGCACGAGGAGAGCTTGGAAGCAAGTCGGGCAATTGGGTAGGGGAACATTCAGTGTTGTGGTGATGGGCGAATCACTTGACCCAAGATGCCCTCCAGAGCTAAGCGAAGTTGCCATCAAAGTGGTAGAGCTCCCAACCCATAGAGACACGCGAGACAGAGTTGAGAGCTCTCTCCGCAGAGAACTAGAAGTTTTGAAAGCTTTGAATCATCCATCCATCATCAAACTACTTGCGCTGAGTGCTTCTTCGGAAAACTATTGTATCATCACTCCATTGTGTAAGGGTGGGGATCTCTTTGAGCTGGCTGCCAAGCACAGAAGTCAATTGAGTCCCCAGCTTATCAGACGAATTTTTGCTGAGATTGCATGTTCTGTGGCATACCTCCACCGCAATAGTATTGTTCATAGAGACATCAAGTTGGAAAACGTGTTGGTCAATTTTCCAGTGGAAAAGTTGGTGAAGTTTCAAAAGTTTGATGAGACTCCGCTTATAACACTTACGGATTTTGGGTTATCTAGAACAATCGACCCGCAAAACCCTTTGCTCACCACAAGGTGTGGGTCGGAAGACTATGTCCCACCGGAATTACTCATCGGATTGCCATATGACGGAAGACAGAGTGATAGCTGGGCTGTCGGAGTGTTGCTCTACGCTATAATGGAATCCCGTTTACCATTTGATCCTCCTCCTACCAAATCGATCAGGGCCCGCTCCCGTGTTGCACATAGAATTGCACGTATTGAGTGGTCCTGGTCTCTATTTGATGATGAAAACTCGGATAAATTGTGGGAGAAGAGGGATTGGGACGGTGCCAAATGGATTGTTGAGAGTCTTTTGGTGAGAAGAGAAAAGCGGATCACTTCGCAGGCCGTGCTCGAAACAGAATACGTAAATGGCATACTGCCGCAGAGCTTCAAGCAAGCCTAGAGTTCGATAGAAACTGTCCAAGGTTACTTAATATTTAACGAATAATTTAATAAAGTCATGAAGAGAACTACGATTAGCCGCGTAAAAAGAAGGGTTCGGCGGAGACATCCGTACATCTCAAGCCCGCGGGTGCATATAGCCTATACGATTAAATCGATAAACTAAAAACCACTCATTGTAATGTTGTTGAAAATTTATCCAGTGTATCAAATACATCCAGTAGTGGCTGTGGTTTGTATTTTTTCCTGCATTAACCACTAAAAATAGTGTAAGTTTATGTAGTACTCATCTGAAGAGCGACTACAGTGAGCGATTTTCACCGATGACTTTAGTTTCAAGACAATAATAAAAAATGGCCATGGTTAATTGAAGTTGATGAACTTCACAAACAGCTACCTTGAAGAACAGCTCTGGAGCATCTGATTTCAAGATAAAAACAAGTAATTAGATCATTATTAATGCCCAATATTCGAATTTATATCTATCGCGTATCCCACCGCCCTGCGCCCTGCGCCTAAATTACACGATTACGACATAGGATTCCGCTTAAACCCGAAGCGGTAGAAAATAGAGACTGGGGCCAGTACTTTTGTTTGTCATGCTGTTGATAAAATCTCCAGTTATGCAAACCATGCTATAATATGCAAGAACACTACAAATCTAGACTTCAAAGGATAGACTTTACTCCTGGCTTTTTCAATAAATGCAACCGTTCAAAGCTTCAGATTCGAGACGTTACAGATTTGCCGGAAGTGTATCAAGAGTGTTCCATAATATGACACTACGGCGTACTGGAATGACACGCAGTTTATTTCTCAATACACATAATAGCCAAAGGACAACCAAGGTTTTCATCGACAAAAGACGTCAATTGCTTCGCAGAATTAACAGAATTGGAGAAGATTGGGTCTTTCACTCTGCTAAAACACTTTCTCGCACTGTTGAATTTTTGTGTCATTTGCACTTCAATTTCGTCAACAGTCAACGAACTCCAAACAATATCAGTAGAATCGGATAAAAACACTCATTTCTTAAGGTTTGCAAGTGTGATAACGACCGTTGCAATCATATCTTCAGGAGACAAGAACTGCTGACTTGATGGGGCTCCTTAACTCCTTTATTGGTCTGATCTTATGGGAGGTGGCGCAATGGTGGAGCGCTTCACTAGAGATACTGAGACGAACGTACGATTATGGTGAGTTGATTCAATTCAAGACGGTTGATAGATCAAAACTAACCAGAAGCAGGCCCGAAGCAGATTCCTCCAAACCACCTTAGTGATCTTGAGAGTCTTTCAGGGGAAGTCACTGATGGCGAGAACTACGAAGACGGAGATACGTTGGGCGACGACTTCTATGAAGAATACGTACAAGAAACGCAAATGAAGAAGGAAATACCAACCTTTGAAGACTATGAAAATTCAGGTGATGACAATGCCCTCAGATACACGCATCACGACGGCGATGATGACAGTGACCAGAGAGTTGCAGAGCACCTGGATATTCTACTCAATAACTTGGACTGTGCAGAGTTTCTCAAAAATTCAATCGACCATTTGAGCTTGAAGATTGACACTTTGCAAGTCGATTATCAAGCTTACAACCATATTTGCACTGTTGTGTTGTGCGTAATTACTGCTACAATATTTGTCTTCAAGCCATCCATGATCAAGAGCCTTTTTCACGGTCTCTCCACTATCAGCAATATTTTCACATATCAATTAGATGACGGAGAGGAATGGATTGAGCTCGATTTTGACGAAGATCAGTTGGATTCTAATCCTGCATCAAAGAGGATTGATCTAACGACCCCTTTGAATCCGTTACGTGCTGATCCCTTTCCAGCAGCTATGAACAGCTTAATTCGATCCAACGCTGCAGAAGACTTCATAATCAATGCTTCAACAGCTGTGGCAGTCGATCCAGGGGAAAATGAAGAGCTCATCAACAGAAGCCGTATACTGGAGAACTCACCATCTCTCCTAGAAACTCAACTGACCCTAGCTTCTCCTCTATTAGTGTCGTCTTCAAGCTCCTCGCCAGAAAATTTATCGAAGCTCTCGGATGAGCTGGAGATGATCACTGAGTTGGACCTGAACGGTATTCCGGATTATCTAGGGCCATTGACTTTGGACTCGAGCAATGACTTGAAGATGGAAGCCATCAAAGAAAATGATAATGGTGGCCAACTTCGTGAACCCAGTGAAGTTAAACTTCTTTTCAGAATCTCTAAGGTACCTAAATCTAGGGATTTCAATTTGATCGAAGTACCACCCGACTCACATTCAGTTCCTAGCGATTTCACTTGCGATAAGAAGACCGAGGCAGCTTCGTTTATGGAGATACAAACCTCGGATCTAGAGGAGTGTGTTTCAGATTTACAATCTCTGAATGACTGTGATCCGGTAATGAGCGAGCTGCGCTCAGAGATTACTACGAATTCCGAACTGAGGCCAAAGACCTCTCTAAAATATGCATCAACACCACCTTTCAACATTCATCAAGACGATGCTGCAACACGGAAAAGTGAAATAAAAGAGAAAAGAGACCAAGCTTCTGTACAGGAGAGATCAGCTATGACTGATGACATTGCTCTTTCATTGAATATAGTGAAGCCCTCGGACGAAGCTTCAAACAAGATGGTTTATGAGACTCTCTCGTGCAGCGATAAGGATGATGGACCACCAAGTATCAATAGTGGAGGACAAGATGAGAATTTATCAACTACGGAGCTGCAATCCTCAACCATTGAATCATCGGTAGAAGTTGAGCCTTCGAGTTTCTCATCTCAGATCCCGTCTCCATCTCGAATCCCGGTGATCATGAAGGACTTGAGCAACAGGAAGTTGGGGAGTCCAACGCGCATTCATTTCAAGAGTTCCCCCAAGTCTAAAATTCCGGGAGTCAAGAAACCAAAGATAAGCCAGCTGATATTGAAGGAGTTCTTTCAAGAATCACACTCACCAGAGCCTGAGAAGTACCTTTGTGAGTCGTTCGGACCCGACCCTCAGGTGGAGACACTTGAGGACGCACTTGAGGCACTTAATGTTAAGGAGATCGAGTCCATGTTCGAAGTTTTTAGAGGTACCGAAACATCTCATAATTGGTGTCAGAGGCAGAAAACTTTGGACTTATTGATAGTTCATTTGAGACGTCATCGCCCCAAAGACCCCCAAACCTGTGAAAAGTATGATCTGATCGAATCAAAGCTCAACGAGACACTTGAAGATATTCTTTCTGGGATCAATACCACCAGAAGTAAGCTTTTGGCAACGGCAGTGCTATTTATCCGTGATTTCGTTTACTTTGGAAACACCATTGCGCTGATGGACAAGAACTACACGATCTTGTTTCACATATTGATACCTTTGACGAGAGCATCACAGGCCTCCAAACACATAAGGAGTTTGACCATAAAGTCCTTGTGTCTCATGCTTCAGGCCATTACTGCTAGCAGTTTGATCGACAACTTCGAGTATATCTTCAATCCTGTGTTGAAAGAAGGGAAAATGAAGGGAGAGAAGTACGCTTGTCTAGTGACGATAAAGTTCTACGTTCTAGCTAACAAGGACAAGATGTCACCCAAGCAGCTTCTACAGCTTGTGGGAAAACTCGCTACTCACGTCTCATCACTCAGTGTCGATGCCTACCAGAAGACGCGGAGTGAAGTAATTGAATTCTACTTGATCATGCTCAAGATCTGTGGTGGGGGCTCGGAGTTGAGGTCGTCCTACAATGCCCTTGGGTCTTTCCCTAAGTCTCAGGTCGACTGTCCTCCCAGCCCACTGAGTAATTAGTGGTATATCACGAGATTTGCAGATCCTTCAGCTCGATCATGCGATTGTACGGCTATTATCCCGGACTTTTGGCCTTTACCCCAGAAAATCTGGAGACCCTCGCAAAATTTCCCGCTTTTTAGGCCCACGCTCGAGCCGCTGCCGGCTGTTTTTCAAGTTCTCCCGTTTATTTAAGCGGTTTCCCCGGGCTAAGAATCGCTGCGAGAATTATCGCAATCTGCGCGTGGAGACAGACATCTGGGGTATAAATACTGGGCGATGCCTGGAGTTTAGGCGTTTTACAACGAATTGAGCTGGCTGATACACCAAATATAAAAGAAAAAACATGTCTAACCCTTGTGTTGTCCTTAAGAAGGTGGGCGAGATTGTCCACGAGCAGAGACCGGTTCCTGAGATCACCGATGACCGCTACGTGAAGATTGCAGTTAAGAAGACCGGTATCTGTGGTTCTGATGTCCATTACTATACACACGGTAAGATTGGCTCTTTCGTTCTCGAGAGACCAATGGTTTTGGGCCACGAGTCCGCTGGTGTTGTCGTTGAAGTCGGTAAGAAGGTTACCAGAGTTAAGGTCGGTGACAGAGTCGCCATCGAGCCAGGTGTTCCATCTAGATTCACAGACGAGTACAAGACTGGCCGTTACAACTTGTGTCCTTGTATGGCATTTGCTGCTACTCCACCAATCGACGGTACTATGGCCCGTTACTATTTGTCTCCTGAGGACTTCCTCGTCGTCTTGCCAGACAACGTTTCTCTTGAGGAGGGTGCATTGGTCGAGCCATTGTCTGTTGCTGTTCACGCTTCCAAGCTCGCTGATGTGAGATTCAACTCCAAGGTTGCTGTTTTCGGTGCTGGTCCTGTGGGTCTTTTGACTGCTGGTTGTGTCAGAGCCCTTGGTGCCACCCAGGTCCTTGTTTTGGACATCTTCGACTCCAAGTTGGAGATGGCCAAGAACATCGGCGCTACCCACACATTGAACTCCTTGAACGTAAAGGACTTCAACAAGGAGGTCCAGGAGCTTCTTGGAGGCTTGCCAGACGTTGTTATTGAGTGTTCTGGTGCTGAAATCGCCGTCAGAAACGGTATCGACATCTTGAAGGCCGGTGGTACATTGGTTCAGGTCGGTATGGGTAAGGACGACGTGAACTTCCCACTGGGTAAGATGGTTGAAAAGGAATTGACCGTTAAGGGTAACTTCAGATACTGCTGGGGTGACTACCAGGATGCTGTGGACTTGATTGCTTCCGGAAAGATCAACGTCAAGTCTGTTGTGTCGCACAGATACAAGTTCAAGGATGCTAAGGATGCTTACGACAACATTTTGAAGAATGGTAAGGATGTGGTGAAGACCATCATTGACGGTCCAGAGGATGACGAGTAGGTTACGAAACTAATTAGGAATTGTTATAAATTATGAAGTTAACTATATAAATGCATGATGAAAAGTATTTGATTTAACAGTGGTTGTAGAATTGCAGCGAAATACTACACGCTTACGCGCTGGTTTGGTTTCATATATGTGATATTGAAATGACTCAAATTGATTTGAATAATTTAATGAAATAAATAATAAATAACAGCTGCTAGCAGCTGAATAAATAAATAATAAATATAATAGGTTATGGTCCTCGTATCTTGCCCTAGAAGTTGTATGGCAAAGGCTCGTCCAACACCGGAGGAACGTATCTCTCGAACTTGGTACCACCTGGTCTTGTTGGTGGAATAAATGGATCTGGATGCTTGTACTTTGCGAGCATGGCCTCTGTGCGTTCAATTAGCTCACGTACTTCTTTTGGGTTACCCACGTCTTTATAAAGATCAAATTGTGCTCTGATTTCCATGGCCTTAGCTCTGAAGTGGTCTCTTCTATTAATCCAGTCCCTGGCCAGTTTTAACGAGCGGCGATACAGCAGCATCACCTGTGCTCTGTTCTGGGGCGAGAAGGGCACTGTTGACATCTTTTAAGCTTGATTCTGGTCAGTTGATTGCTTAATTAGAGGTATATACAAAGCGTATTTTATGGAAAGGAGATTGTTGGTTGGCCCCACTTTTGCGGGTGGCTGTTGACCCGATATATCATGGCAGATTTTGATTTCGGTAATTTCCTAATGTAGGTATTACCTACGGCCCAGCCGCGTAGATTGGAAATTGTCAACACGCTTGCTTCCTATCTTTATTTTAATAAAACTCAAGCCAATTGACTTTAAAGATGCCAGTTGAAGACCTCGGTGACCGCGTTGTGTTAACACATCCATCGAACCCAAAAACTCAAGTTTCCATTCTCAAATTCGGCGCCACCGTGTTCTCATGGACTCTCGATGGAGAGGAGCAGCTTTGGCTCAGTGAAGGTGCTAAGCTTGACGGTTCTAAGGCCGTCCGTGGTGGTATTCCTCTCGTCTTCCCAGTATTTGGTAAGAAGGAGACTGGCCCAACTGCCAACCTTCCACAGCACGGTTTTGCGAGAAATTCCACTTGGGAGTTCTTGGGCCAAACTAAGGACACTCCACCAACCGTTCAGTTCGGCCTTGGCCCTGAAAATGTTGATCCTGAACTTCTTGCCAAGTGGCCAGGCAATGAGTTCACTTTGATTCTCAGCGTGGAGCTCACTGAGGAGTCTTTAAAGACCACAATTGAGATCGAGAACACAGACTCTCACCCATGGGAGTTCAACTGGTTGTTCCACACCTACTTGAAGATTGATGACATTGAGGACACTTTGGTCTCTAATTTGCCAGGTGAGATCTGCTACGATCAGCTGTTGGCCCAGACATACGAGGAGAAGCTTCCTGTTGTCACATTCATCGAAGAAGTCGACAGAATTTACCAGAAGGTTCCAGAGTCTAAGCTTCTCCAGGTTGTTGCGCTTGGCCACCCAGTGCACACATTGAAGCGTGAGGGTCTCCCAGACGTCGTGGTCTGGAACCCATGGATCAACAAGTCTCAAGGAATGGGTGATTTCTTGCCAAAGACAGGTTACAAGAACATGGTGTGTATCGAGCCAGGGTACGTTCACGACTTCAAGACTTTGGAGCCAGGCTCTAAGTGGACTGCATCCCAGTTGCTTTACAAGGACGAGCTGAAGTACCAGGCTGTTTAGAGGTTAGTTAATGCAAAAGTGGTATTATATTCGTGGTATAGAGAATTGAAATTGGGAGATAATTATCTCCATGCTGGCTTCTGGCTCTGCGAAGCGGATTGTCTGAGGTTCATGTTGCTCTTGGAGCTTGAAAGCGATCTCATGGAGCCCATAGAAGGCTGCTGTCTTAGCGTGAAGTTGTTTGCGTTGTTTCCCATAGCGTGCTCCAAGTTTCTATTGGAGGTTGATCTCTGGATGCTTGAGGCCGTAGGCTTCGTGAGGTTTTGTAGTGTAGAAGAGCGAGGCAACTGCTTTGCCGTTGTTAACTGAGAGATGTTCTGTGATACAGTCCGTGAGTGTGGAATAGCGGTCTTTCTGAGGGACATTGAGGAGCCGGATTTGGGCAAAACCGAAGACTCCTGATATAAATTCGACTTGGAAGGAGATCTTGGGATTCGGGAGTCTCCATACATCGAAGAATGCCCAGAAACCACCTCCTGTCTTCCCGTGGCCGTTCTTCTTCTCTTAGTAGCGCTCTCTAGAACAGAAACACCACCTCTCTTAGTATAAGGGTCATACGAGGGAACATTCTCCTTCTCCATCTCAACCTCCTCTCTTCTTAAACCAGAGTGGCTAGGCTTTGCTCTAACAGCGGCATAGTGGTTTGAAATAGACTCCATCTTCTGGAACTTGGTGCGGTGCTGGCTGTTGTACCGTGAGCTTCTGGGACTCAAAACACTTGATTTGTTGTGTAATCTTGAGGAGTGGCTGTGAACTTTGGTAGCAGCTCTCTTATCCAACTCATCAAGTACGTTGTTGCTGAGCTTTTTACTGTATCCTAACGTATTGCACTGCTCTTGTAAGGTATTCTTAGAAGGAGACATGTGGCCCAAGCTCGGGTACAATGGTTGTCCTACTTTTGAGGGGGAGAAATTGAACTCAAAAGCAGAGGCGGTAGGAGCCCTTACCGAATTTTGACCACTCGATTCACTTGGGTCCTCTTGAATCGTCCAAGGAAAGCCTCCAGGCATATTATTGACACTCATAGTGTTGATCTTTTACACGGTATGGAATGTTGGTGCGGAATGCGGAAGCTGGCGCTTCGTCAAGTGCTCCAAATTTGATGAAAATAACGCCAAGCGATAGATGGAAACTACCTGAGAATAATATCCCCAATCACACCAGAATCAGACCCGTTTAAAGATTCTTTAATGGATCTTTAGGCGCTATCAAAAGTTCTGCTCAGTACTAAAATCCCAAAAGCGCAAAATGTAAACAAAGCAGATAATTTTCGCGGGAAAAGTGTTAGAGGCACAGTCACTACAAAAACCCCAGATTAACAGATAGATATAAAGCCATGAATTTATAATACATAGGTTCTCGTCATTCAGCGTGCTTCATCCTTAAGACTCCACACTCGTCACTCATTACAGCAAACAAAACAAAGAAAATAGCAAAAAAGCAGGGGGAAAACACAAAAAACAAGCAGAGACAAAGAGACATTATAAATGAATGTAGTTACAAGTTCATTCCTGATCTTGAGCCAGCTTCTCACGACGCTGCTGCTCTCTCTCCATATTTTGGGTGAGGAAACTGAGAGCCTTTTCAACGCTCTTCAAAGGACCAACAAGGTTAAAGGCACGCATTCCTTCGCCGTCATCCTCCGCAGCAATGGTGATCTGAGCTCCAGATACTTTACGAATCTCCTGGATTCTTGTGCCGGCCTTACCGATAAGGCAGCCCACCATATCGCTAGGGAAGTTGACTGACTTTGTAACCACGCCCATTGGGCCGCCAAAGCCCTGCTGATGGTGGTGTGGGTTCATACGTCTCTGGTGAATTCTAGGCTGTGGGATGTAGTACGCCGTCCCTGTAGCGCTGTGGAAATCCTCAATTAAGCAGCGGGCCAGTACCTTGAGCGCACTCTCAATGGTCTCTGGGGTTCCCTGAAGCTCAACGAGTCTTTCTGAGGAGTTTTGGAGGAAGTCTTTTGAGGCAACAATCTTCACCTGGAATTCCTGTTGAAGAGCTTTGATTCTGGCACCCTGCTTTCCGATGATGGTTCCCATCTGCGAGTTTGGAACCAGGAGTCTCAAAGATGTTGTGCCTTCACCGCCCGGTGGAAGAAGACGTTTTAGAGGGAAATACTGGAATTGTAGTTCTTCTAAGGGAGCTTGACACATGGCTTGAGCGATCAACCCAAGAGCCTTTGCAGTGGAGTCGATTGGGCCTGTGACGGTCAAAATACGGTCTGGAGTACCTTGAACAACTTGTGACACACCGGCCTTAACGTTTGTTTGGTCTCTGATGTCGGCAATGACCGAGCCGTTCTTCCCAATGATGATGCCTGCTTCCTTAACGGAGACAAGTACACGGAAGGCTATTATGGCTGATGTTACTTCATTGGACGGCAAAACGGAGGTGTCGACTGGGGTATCGGCCTGTGCTTGGGTTTCTGATGTAAACGTGGTGTCGAACATCGATTCAGAGGCCTCTGGTTGAGACATTGCTGTGTGCTTGATGGTGTGCGTGTGTGAGCTAACTGTGTTCTGTATAGCAGATAGTGATAGTGGTTTGGGCACAACGGGTAGTGGAGGTGAGGAAATGGCGTGCGTAGTTGTTGAAATATACAAAACAGCTGATTTGACGAGTAACTTCTGGGTCTTAAGAATTGAGATCCTTATCAATTATAAAATATTACGCTTTACTTAAGGAAGCAGCGGCAAATTTTGCTGGGGGTCCATGGATTTAGCAAGGTTTCGCGAACCATTGCTTACATAATAACTTAGTAAATTAGATAGCTCTTCAAACTTCAACTGTCTATTAAAAGGGCACTTTCCAGTGCCCGAGCTGTCCTTTTTTCTTTTCCACAAAGTTTTTCTGTTGGTTGGGATTCATCATCTTCACCACTCTTTCTCCTGTCGTATAATAAGAGGCATCACTCACTTTATCGCACTTGATGACTTCGGGCAGCTCTTCCTTATCTTTAAGTAGTAACTCGAGTGCGATGTGACAATTTTTCTCTAGTTCATTGACCTTCTCAGTAGTATAGTACAAGGGGGTTAATGGTCCCTCATTCCCGTTCTCTTCACATAGTTTGAAATCCAAACATTCGAATTGTAGATCTCTCTTTGGTGAGAGGAAGCCCGTCTCCTCTAATTGGACTGTGTAATCTCCTTTTGTCGGTATAGTAAAGCGACCAAAGTTGAGAACTATGGGAACATCCATTGGAACCATTTCTGAAATATAAGTTGGAGGGTACTTTATCATCGTGAGATGTGGCCCGTCTAGAGAGAACCGCATCGTTCCCATTCCCCTGGTCGTCCTGTGGTTTGTGTAGTGCAATTGCAGTGAGTAGTCTCCCGGAAGAAGAGTGATTGTTTGCATATAACTAAGGTAATAAGCCTTAGATATTTGAAGCTCTTTGAAGTCTTCTAATTGGTAATCATTAGTGTCTGGATCCGTCTGAACCATGCAGTGCTGTCTCTGAAAGAACACCTTACGATTCTTAGCAATGGTCCAAGCCATCCACCATATTAAGTCAGGATAAACAAGATTTTGTAACGCTCCATTCCAAAACCCAAGCGATGTGATATATTCCTGTAAAAAAGGCTCCCATCTCTTCTGTTTCTTGTACCCCAGAAGCTTCAAGAGCTGATGTTTACACAGGTCATTGTGGATCAGATAAAAGTGCCTATTTGTGAACCTCAATTCCGGTGAAAGCTCCAGAATTTGTAGCTTTATCTCGTTCGGAAGCTGCTGAAGTGTCATAGTTAATTTATTTGCTCGAACCAAACAAATTAAAACTTTGGTATAAACAAATAAGTCAGCTAAGTGGAATCATGCCGTGGCCCTACCATTATAATTATTAGGTGGCGCGGGGTGGTGAAAAGATGTTAGCACGTTGTTATAATCTACCAATATATTAATATCAATTGGTTCATAAAGGAACTAAAAAATCATGTCAATTGCACCAGAAGTTCTCTGGGCTCAAAGATCGAGCTCTGATGATGCCGCTAAGAACGTTTTGTTCCTTACAATCCGTATTCCAGACTCCGTGAACACTAAGATCGACCTTACCGAGACCTCCCTCAGCGTCGAGAGCGACAGCGAAGATTACGACAAGCACTACAAATTGAACATTGATTTCTTCCAGAACGTTGTTCCAGATGAATCCCATAACACCAAGAGTGGTAACTCGCTCAAATTCGTCATTCGTAAGGCGCAGAAGCAGGAGGAGTACTGGCCAAGACTCACAAAGGAAAAGGTGAAATACCACTACATCAAGACAGACTTCGACAAGTGGGTCGACGAGGACGAGCAGGACGAACAAGCCGAGGCTGACGACGACTTCAATATGACGAACATGGCTGGTGCTGGTGGTATGCCAGGAATGGGCGGTATGCCAGGCATGGGAGGTGATCCAATGAGTGCTCTTGGAGGTATGGGTGGCATGGGAGGCATGCCAGGTATGGGCGATGATTCCAGTATGCCACCGTTTGATTTCGAGGCTATGGCTAAGGAGAATCCTCAGTTAAACAGTTTGAGAGATGCTAACGGCCAATTCGACTTCAGCAAGCTGGCTTCTATGGCTGGAGGTGAGGATGATGTCAACACATCGCACGCCACTGATGCTGACTTCAGCTCCAGTGACGAAGAGGAAGATAAGGCTTAATTGTATACTTTTAATGCCAAAAAACTTGGTCTTCTATTTGTTTCCAAAATGTATTTGATGTATGATTGAGCTATGTGCTTTTCCATTTAACCCACAACATTATTGAAAGAGCCCTCCTTCTCCTTGATCTCGTAGAACGTAGGTCCGACGTCGTGGTTGCCGTGGTAAACCCAGCCCTCTTCCGTGATATGGTAAAGGTTGATAGAACCACCAGAGTAGGCATCTCTGTGTGCAGCAGCCAAAATAGAACGCTTTCCGAGGTACAATGCCTCTTCAACAGTCAGATCCCACTTCAAATTAGAGTCCAGCACACCGTAAGCGAATGTTTGACCAGATCCAACACAGAAAACGTCACCTTTGAGTCTTGTTCCGTCGGAATCAACGTAGTAGATAGTAGGCCCTTCTTTAGCAGTGTAACCACAAATCATTGTACCCATTGAAAGACCCATACCCTTGTACTGGTAAACGAGGTTACTGAGGATCTTGGAGGCCGAGGCCACGGAGATACGCTGCTTCTCCCTCAGCTCGTGCAAGCGACACTGTGTTCCCAGCCAGGTCTCCCAGAATTGACAGTCAGCAGCACCACCGGCCATCGTACCTAGCAGCATTGGGTTGATTTCAATGACTTTCTTGACGGTTTGCGAGGCGATCCACTGGCCGGCAGTGGCACGGGAGTCCACTGCAACGACGATACCGCCTTGGAAACGGAACGCTAGCGTTGTGGTTCCGTGAGCAATCTTAATCTTACAATCTGGGTTCTTGGAGTCGTCTGTGTGTGCTCTGAGGAATTCTGCTGGCTGGCTGATTGGTGGCATTGATAGCGAAGGCTGTAGTGGGAGCTTGACTCCGGAGACAAAGTCGTGGTCAAGCTGGTCATCCGTGGAGTATCCGAGGGCTGAGAGCGCACCCGATTTTTGAGTGTACTTCTGTGCGAGTGTTTCCATAGCTGGATTGTTGTTTGAGTTTCAATTGAGTGCTTTTGCTGGCGTTGTGGTTGGTGGCGTTTACTTCAAATGTGTTGATGTTTGGTGGCGCTTGAGATTTCGCTTTTCGCGACAGAAGTGAAATGTTTATGCTTAGTGATGAGGTACACTTGATGAAGGTAGAAGAAATAACACGAAGATCATCGAGTAAGATGGACCTCCTAGGTGACATTGTAGAGAAGGAAGTGGAGGCTCCACAGCCACCAGTGTTTCAGCCTCCACAGGCGACTGGATTCCCGAAGCCAAAGCACCAAAGCTCGTGGAAGATGAAAGAGCAGACAGTAAAGGAGGAGAGAGATCCAGCTACAGGGATGAAAAGACTTCCTAAAGAGCAGCAAAAGATGGACTATGCTGGAATGTCGGAAGCTGAGAAGATTCACATGGAAAATATTGAAATCTTGAGTAAGATGTCCGATGAGCAGCGACAGCGTGAGAAGGAAGAGCTTTTGGGATCGATGGATCCATCGATTCTCCAGGCTCTTCTCAGAAGAACAGAAAAGAAGCTGGAAACAATGACCGGAAAACCACAACCTAAACATATGGAACTAGAAGGGTACGGCACCTGGATCGGAGGTGGCCGTAATGGTGAGGAATGGAAGGAGCCCACGCTGGATGAGGAAACAGTTGATGATGCGCTTGGAGTTGGCAAAAAAGTGAGTTTTAAAGACGATTTAGAGGTTCATGAGCTCGAGGATAAGTTTGAAGATGAAGAATTGGATGAAATAGCTCCAGACTCCTACCAAATTGTTCAAGAAGCGAACGAAACACCGCTTGAAGAAGCGATTCAATCAGTCCATTTCCCGAGGGCCCCAGTACAAGAGGAAGACTATAAACTCGATATAAATGACCCAGATTTCAATGAAAAGCTCCATGAAAAGTTCTTCCCTGATCTCCCCAGAGATACAGAGAAGCTGAAATGGATGGAGCCAGTGCCTCAATTGGATACTAAGGACCTTGTGTTTGATAACGTTGGTGATCTCAGATTCGACTTCAAGGGCAATCTCATGGTTCCCGGCCAGAACGACACCGTTGATACTTCCAAAGGACTCCATCACCATGCTGATAATGCCTCTCTAGCAGGTTACACGCTCCAAGAGCTGGCTCATCTTGCGAGATCAACGATGCCGGGACAGAGGTGTATAGCCATTCAGACGTTAGGACGCATTCTGCACAAATTGGGTAAAGACCTCTACAACATCGAGCCCGAGTTTGAAGACGAAGATGGCGAAGTTCCTGAGCAGGTTGATTCTGACGAAAAGCGTAAGGCTCGCACGCAGTTCAACCAAATGTTCTGGGGACTTGTTGATGAGCTTAGAATCATTGACACTCTTGAGGAGGCAGCTGACGAGGCTCAAACTCGCAACTTGAGCGTAAGAACTTATGCGACGGATGCGCTTTGGCTTTGGCAACAGGGTGGTGGTAATAAGAGAAAAGCCAACTAATATCAAGCGGTATAGTACTATATCAATTCATTAAACACATTATTATATTATAGTCCAGTTAGGCCAACAATTCATGAACATCACGACATTCCTTGTCGTTTCTGAACTCGATGAGGTAATCGACGTCCTCGCCCTCATCGCCGAAAGTGGCGAACTTAAGACCAGATTTACCCAATCTGGAGCACTGGGTATTCTTAACCAATGCTTCCACATTTGCAGCGTTGATACACTTGATCGTCAGGCGAGAGTACTCTGGGTTTGTCACGCTTGAAGCCAGCGAGAACTTACCCATGGAAACTGGCATCCAATCGCCATCAGAGTCCATCTTGTGCAATCTGACCTTGACATTACTCTTGAGTAAGAGTTCGCCTATCGATTGGCGGGTTTCCTCAGACTTGAGCGAAAGAGTGGAGTTGGAGTGCTGTGGGACTCCATACATTGTCTTTGGTGGAGCCCAGAGGTCGTCCATCATCGACAGAGAAGACATACTCGTGGAGTTTGAAGGCTTGTCGAAAACACCAGTGGAGGAGTTGGATGTTGACATAGTTTCTCTAGAAACACTCTCTTTGAGTGGTTTTGAGGAGAATTGCTCCATGATAGCAGTTGAAGTCTTGGAATCACAGCAGCGTAGTGTCAGGATGTGGATCATAGTAGAGTCAACACTTTGTAAACATCTGATCTGGATATCCAATGCTGAGCTCTTGGTGACAGTTGTGGAGCCGTTGTTCATCATAATGAACAATTCAGGAACATCAGAGGCCAAGTCTGTGTAAATTACCAAAGCGCTAGTGTCCCTTGAGTGAACGAATCTGAGTTCGTTGTAGTATGGCTTTCCAATGGCTTGCCACTTGTTCTGGTTCCAGCGTGATACAACACACGAGTTGGTGATGGTTTTGGTTACACTGCACTCTCTAAGGATCTTCTTTTCTGACTCTGAGAGGGTCTTCGCCTGGGTTTTCTGGGAATTCAGGGATTTGATGGATGTTGAGCGAGCGAACGGTGGTGGAAGAGTAGAAGTTCTAGCCTTCTGGATATCAAGGTTCTGAACAGATCTGTGAAGAGATGCCATGGAGTTATTGGCTTGCTTCATTGGAGGTGAAGCCTTTGGAACTTCAACCTTTGAGATATTGGACTTGGTGATGATTTCGAATGAAGGCTCGTCGTTCTTCTTACCAAACAGTCCGAACAAAGACTTACGTCTCTTCTTCTTATCCTTTTTGTTCGAGTCGAACTCTTGGGTGCTTTGGGCGAAAGTGTGGTTCATCATCACAGGATCCTTTTGCTCCATAGTAGGTAACGAAACAATAGAGTCGTTCACTGGAGTCTTCAAAGGTGGAATGCTTAATGGTTCTGGAGAGAAAGTCGCCTGAATAGCATTAACATAGTCGCTGAGATCATCGAGTTTCGACAGATGTGGTGATTCCACCGACTTGATATCTGGAGTAGAGATAACAGAAGCTTTGGTTGGACTCTGGCTCTCGTCCTGACTTTGCTCGTCGTCGGTGTAACTGTTGATCTTTTGAAGGTCCTTGTTCGAGATGTTGAAGTAGTGGTTGACGTCGCTCAGCTTCTGCGACATCTGAGACCCCTGGCGAATCAAAGAGTTGTGTTTCTTCACAAGCAAAGGACTTGATTTTCTCAATGAAACTGTCTGTGCTTGCTGAATTTCATGCTTCTTTGGTTCCAATGTGTGGAATCCCAGGCCAATCAAGTTCTCATTCTTGATATCCCTCAGCTTCGCGTGGTGTTTGATGAAGCCGTTGTCCATCTGTTGAGCCAAGTGGGCAAATGTTTGGTTCCAATGAGCCATTTGTCTCTGATCTGGACATCTCATAATAAGCTCGTATTCCTCAGCGGTTTCTAAAATAATGCACTCGGAATCGTTCTGTTTTAACTCCATTTCCGAAACCCTGAAAGGTGGATACATCAAAGATCTTCCAACAGAGTCGACTAAGCAAACTGCGATGGTCCCGTTCTTCAGTGTGAAAACTTCAGTGAGACGCTCACCATTATGGTCCAATGGATGAATAAGCTCAGCCTCGAAGTAGTCTCTTTCAAGGATATCTTCATTCTTGAAATATGCCACGGTTTGCGAGAGCTTATCGTCGAGTTGGCGCACTTTGTCGAAGTAGAAGGTGTTGAGGTCAACCTTCAGATTCTGCTGCTCAACGGTGTCCCGGGCTCTATCCACGAGCTTCTCGTACTGCATCACAAGTCCCTCTGGAACGTGTTCGAGCCTTTGGGCCGTCTTATAAAGCTGTGTGAGTCTCTGCATTGGAAGCTTGCGAAGCTGGAGCTCCACCGTCAGCGTGTCGTTGTCATAGGTGTAGTTGGTGATGTAGTTTGAGTACACAGTAACACCTCTTTCGAGCCACACGATGAAAGAAGCATAGCTATCTTCGTACTCTTCCGAAGATAGCAATTGGTACAAAGTCTGATGGTGAGCCACCAGTCTTCTTGTACAAGCAGTGAGCTGAGTGGTGTTAACTCCACAGTCCAGCGATGGTGATGTGACCTTCAACGGCGAGCACGAAGCCATCAGCTTCGCCAGACCGTGGCGGTAGCCATTCTCCGTATGCTGGAGGTCCTGTAGCAGCTCGACGTCTCTGAGTGTGAGCATCGTTGTTAGCAATGTGTTGATAACCGAGATGATGGATGAAGGTAAGGGGAAAGAAGAGAAGGAGTGATGAACTCGGTAGAGAAGAAACCACAATTTCCCGATGCCATGGCAGCCTTTGCCAGTGCCAGGCCTAGAGCATACCCCTTTGCCAGATGCACAGGCCCTTCATTTGTTTACAATTCAACGCGATTAAACGCAAGGATTTGCCTTTCCGACGCGTCTTTTTAATTGTTACGCGTCGATCGCGAGATGGCGACGCGTCAGATCTACGCGTCTGGGTTACGGTTACCCTGCCTGAAAGTTGAACTAATATGATATTATAATACAAATTTAACCCGACCAGTAACGGTAAGTTTGTGGTGTTTCCACGCTGATCGGCTTTGTCTCGTCGTTTGTAGCGTTTTGGGACTCGTCCACAGAGCTCGAAGGCACTGTAGAGTCGCTCTTTCCGAGGTCGAAGCCCGAAAGCTCTGCTCTTGGTGGTTTGCTGATGACTTCCCTAGCACTAGCAAGAAGCTTTTTGAGCTCTTCTGTAGAACCGGCTTCGCCAGCTGCAATGGCAGCGTTCAGCTTGGACATGACATCCAGCGACATCTTGGAGAACGACAGTCTGTCGAGGAACAGATCTTCTTGCTGTTTGAGAAGAAGCCGCTTCTCCAAATCAAGCTCTTTCTCCACAATCTCCAAACGGCTCATTTTGAGGTCCAGTTTGTTCAATTGAGTGTTCACAATAACGCTGGACAGCTTATTCATTTCGATTTCCTCGTTCGTCTTGAAAACATGAGCACGAGCACCCAACGTAGCCAATGCGACTGAAGCACCGTCTTGTAATGAAGTCGAGGACTCCTCCTGCTTTGTAGACTCCTTTTCGACGGCGCTCTCTAAATCCTTCTCATCAACATACTGGATAGCTTTCTCGGTAGCAGCTCTCACAACGCCTGGGTCCACAAGAGATACGAGGAACGCAATGGTGGACAAAACAGGGTTATCAGCCTGTGAAAATGGAAGGTAAGGAGCATATTTCAATGGCCCAAGATTGCTCTTGGAGTCGCCCAAGTATTGGTCCTCAATTGGCAGCTTCAAGAACCGCACAATGCACTGTTCGACTGTGTGAGTGCCCACGTGCTGTGCCACTTGTTCCCAGTCGCCCTTGTGCTTAGAAAGGCCTTCTAGAAGCTTCTTTAAGTCCTCCTTAGACCAGCCGTCGTTGATGCTATCCACGATTCTTGGTCTCTTTCCGTTAATGAGAGATTTCGACACCTCACCCTCGCCATTGGACTCTTCACTGGATCTCTTGACACCGAGCACTTCCTTGAGCTTGTCCACCTTGTAAGGCTCCATTGGAGGCTTGAAGGATTCGTATGGGAACAGGCCTCTTGGCGCATCGTAGCTCACATCGTACTCGCCAGTAAATGGTGGCTCAACAGGCTTAGGCTTCATTTCAGCATCAACTTGGTAGTTAATAAGACCCCAACGAGATAGGAATCTGTGTAATCTCATGATAGTACCAACATCTCCTACCAAGCTTCGTCTCGCAGCTGTGACAGTCAAATAGTCGTTGGGGTTCAAACGGTAAGCGTTGATCAGGAAGTTTCTGTATTTCACATAGAGCTGTGGTGTCTTGGAAGGGTTTGTGTTAGTGAAGAACTCTGGTAGAGACTCCTTTTCAATGGCGTGCACTTTCTTGAAGTCAAACCACGATGCGTAACTTGGGATGACAATGGTGTGGGATTGTGGAATGTAAGGCTCATCATCAGCAGGCTCCTCCTTTTCAGCGCCATTCATTGGCTGGTCTTCACCTTCATCTTGCTCCACCTCGGCTTCTCCAAGTGTTTCGCTCTTGATTTTTGGCGTTGAGCTCTTTGTTTTGGTCTTTCGTAGGCCATTGACATCATCGTCGATGTCTTCTGGCTCTTCTTCTTCATCCTCTTCGTTGTCATTGCCTTCGTAGTCGTCGTCCTTAGAAGCAACAGGAAGTGAGATATCACCATCCTGGTCGGCCTCTTTGGATTCGTCTTTAGGCTCTTCCATTGGGAGATCTTCTGTTGATGTTACTGGAGCTTCGTTCTCTAATTGGGTTTGAGTTTCGGCCGCTGTCTCGGCCTCTGCTTCAACACTCGGTGTGAGCAGCTGCTCACTTTCACTAGCGGCATTATCACCAATGGCGCCGGACCCAGTGCTCTCCAAGGACTCTGATTGGCTCATCTGAGCAGAATCTGGAGGCAACTCATAATTCGTAGCATCTATGTTCGATTCTAGGGTTTCAGGCTGTGGGGATTGCTCCTTCTCTTGCTGTGATAATTGTTCGAGTGGCTGCTCAACGGGGGTCTGTTCCAGTCCTTGTTGCTCTTCCAATTGCTCGGAGACGGGCTCTGAAACAGCCTCGGACACCAGATCAGCACCCACTGGTGTAATTTCAGGTGTTTGCTCCAAATCAGACATCTTCTTGATAATTATACCGGCTAGTTTGCACACTTCTTGGAAGCTCAAGTGGTGTCAAAACAATGGAAGAAAGCAACGAATAAGGTAGCTCTAATGGGGAGAAACGCCGATTGAAGAAGAAAATCCAATATAAGTCAGTCGCACCAGATTGAGTACCGGCTCAATTTACACAAAAATGATTGTTTTTAGTGTTTAGTTTGGCTTCAATATTAATATGCTTATTTACGCGGATTGTTTACTTCGGCGGTGGAGTTTTGGACCTTTCGCGGGTGTAGATATCCCAATTAGGTATTCATATTTAATTCTCGATCATAGTAATGAGATAAGCAAAAATATTACGCGTTTCGAGGAAAGCCTGTACTCTCTCGTTTGGTGCGTATTTGTTTACATTAATTCGCCACTGAGCAACATTATTGCTTAAATGCAAGTACAAGGTCGACAGACCACCATAAGATGTCCTTTATAGCCAGATCGGGAGGTCTGAGGACGAGAAGGCTGTTACTCAGAAGAGCTTCATCATCACACAGCTCATCTCCATCACCAGTTACCCCAGGCGATGAGGTATCTTTTGAATTGACACAAGAGGACATTGACGATATTACAAGCAGTCCGTTCCTACAGAATATAAAGGTATCAAGCCCCAGGGACAAACTTCCACCAGAAGTAAAAGCAGTATCTAAATATGTACCTATACACCAAGGCTTCCTCAGGCCATATAAGTACCCCAATGCTCCCACTCCGTTCGAGGTTTACACATCACCAAACAATCTAGCACAGTCCGAGAGAATCGGCTCATTTCCGAGGCTATCGGTAACGAAGCTCTTGACTAAATCATGGTGTGAACTGAGGCTGTTCTATGAGACGTATTCGCAAGTACCAATCCAGGAAACAGAAGCGATGAGCCGAGGAAAGGCTATTCATTCTGAGCTTGAAGATCTCACACACCCGCAGCTTGATACATCTGAGTTGCTTGGAGAAATGCCATCCTTTGAAGCAACGAAAGAAGATGAATTTGCCGACTTAATGTTCATAAATATCACGAGGTTAACCAGCCTTCTAGAGGGAGGCGTTGCAAGAGAATTGTACCTTCATGGGTATATTAACGACAATGAAGGTATCGTTAAGGGAAGATCGCCTATAAAGAATGACACTATGCTAACGGGAATCGTGGATCTTGTGAATTTGAGAAGTACGACTAATGTTGCATTCGACGCAGAAGGGTCGATCGCTTCTTTAGATGATCTCATACAACGTGCCGAGGACTTTGTTGAACAAAATCTCCATGATTTATCGTTGATAGTAACAGATGTGAAGACACGCCGCTGGAGAAAGATTCCTACTCAGAAATCTGTTATTGAGAGCTCGAAACATCAAGTGATGTTCTATGACACCATGATCAAGACATTTGGCCAGCCTCCAGAATTAAACATGGAGTTTTGGGAAGAATATTGCAGACGAAAGGGCATTAATATTGATTCTCCTATAACTCCACAATGTACTGTTGCATTTGCAGAGTCTTATCCTTTGCTAGAGCCTGACCTCTTGAAGCTGAAGCATGGTGATACGTTGTACACTTCTGGCATAAGTCAACCACAGCCTGCCTCTGGTTACACATTTTCAGAGATCAGACCTACATTCCTCACACATGAGAATTCATATGTTGATCCAGAGAAAGCGTCAGAAACAGATATCGAAGATAGTGAATGGGCCGTTCCGTTAACACCACGGTATTTCCTAATCAGGCTATCTCAATTGCTAACAATTGTTGGCAGAATACCTACAGAGAGACTTTCAATTCAGTACTATTCGGGGCACGAGATGTTCAAAGAGATCAATTTCCTGCCACAAGAGAAAACTCCCAGCATAATAGCCAAAGACTCACTTTCCTTCTGGAACGGTAAGAGATCACCAGAGCTTATGGAGAGAACGTACTCCAATTTACGCAGCAAGTGCAATTACTGTTCTTTCCAAAATTTCTGTGGGTGGAGAGCGGATACTGAAGAATCCGTGACATCTAAAGGACAAACGTATAGATCTGCATAATATTTATTACATATTTCGTCAAATAACGAAGAATTATCACCGCCTAATCCCGACAAACACGCGAATCGCCGAGGCCCGCCCACAGCCTACAAAGCCGCGAATCGGAGATGTCCAAAGTTCATCTCGAGCATGTGGATGAGTGTTTGTGGGGCCAAGTATTGTGATATTTGAGCGTCTGAAATTGATAATTTGGTCTTCAAATTCAAGTTTTTGTGTTTCAAGTCATCCATTTGACCCATTTTCTTGCTTAAAGTTGAATTTTTCACGCAATTTTCACCAGAAAACCAAAGAACACCCAATTCATCATGGCCGCTTCAACCTCATCCACCGATGTTATCCACGCTAACCTCGCTTCGGTCATACCAGCTGATGAGATCGACTACGAGGCTCTGCCGGAAGGTGCTACTCTCACAGCTCAGTGTATGGCCGGTGCCTTTGCCGGTATCCTTGAGCACACAGTGATGTACCCAGTGGACGCCCTCAAGACACGAATGCAGACGCTCAGCACCGTCGCTGGCGGGAGTCGAGCAAGCGGAATCATGAGATCAATCTACACCATCTCCTCAAAAGAAGGCTGGCTTTCATTGTGGAGAGGTACTTCGAGTGTTATTCTCGGTGCAGGACCAGCACACGCCGTCTACTTTGGCACCTACGAGTACATGAAGAAGCAGCTTGTCGATGCTGAGGATGAGGGCCACCAACCTTTAAGAGTCGCTCTCGCTGGTGCCTCTGCTACTATCACATCTGAAGCTCTTATGAACCCATTTGATGTTATCAAACAAAGAATGCAGCTGGCTGCTCAACAAAAGGCCCCATCCGACTTCCTTCACACAACAAAGAACATCATTAAGCAAGAGGGCTTCACCACTTTCTACACAAGTTATCCAACAACAATCGCCATGACAATTCCATTCACAGCACTCAATTTCATGGTGTATGAAAGTGCTACCAAGGTGATAAACCCTTCAGGCTCTCATGACCCGTTGAAGCACTGCGTCAGCGGTGGTCTCGCTGGTGGTGTTGCTGCTGCTCTCACGACTCCTCTGGATTGCATCAAGACCTTCTTGCAAACCAAGGGTCTCTCCTCCGATTTGGCTGTTAGAAACACCGATTCCTTATATGGGGCCGCTAAGCTCATCTATCAAAGAGAGGGTCCTAGAGGGTTCTGGAAGGGTGTCAAGCCAAGAATCGTCTCTAATGTTCCAGCAACGGCGATTTGCTGGACAGCCTACGAAATGGCCAAGTTCTACCTCATGGGCTAAACGTATAAAGTATATAGCTGTTACAATGTTTTAATTCTTCATCAATTCGTATTGTTGTTTGTCTAGGTATTGTCATTTCCATCATAATCGTAAGGGTTGTGCTCCTCGCTGTCTCGTGGAACCTCACCTCGTACAACTCGCCATCCGTCAGAATCGCTTCTTGACAAAACCAAAGCGTACCGATTTGGGTGATTTCTCGCAGAAACACGAGGGTTCATTCCTCGCAGATCGTCTTGGAGAGCTTGTTCGTGTTCTCGTTCTTCTATTTCTCTCTGCTGTCGCTGCTGGTTGAGCACACTGTCAAACGAATCGACGGAGTTATAAGCACCTCTTGAGCTTGAATAATCGCTTTCCTGGGGTTGATAAAGAGGCATATGTGACTGTGGAGGTGCTGAAAGTGCTGGAGAGGAGCCTGAAATGTCAGATTCGTACCTTCTGTGTAATCTTGGGGGATCGATGTACTGTTCAAACGAGATCGTGGGAGTTGTGTTTGAGGCTCGAGCGGAGGTTGAAGACGTAGTTATATCATCGGATCTCTGGTTCATAGATACTCTGAATCTAGCATTCGACGCCAAGTTGGATCTGATGGTTCTCAGCCTTTCTTCCAGGTTTCTTATGTTCTCGTCTCCACGAGCAATCGCATCATCTCTGGGCAGCTCGCTTTCAGCTTCCTCCTGAGCTAAAGCACGGGCTCTCTCAGCCAAAGTACTCCAGCCTCGAGGCAGCCTTCTGTCATACGAAAATCGAGTTAAAGAGCGTCCTATGAGAGGAACAGCCTCTCCTTGTGCATGTCTTAACTCTCTGATTGCATTACGCCTTTGTAATCTTCTTGCGGGCTGTATCGACTCATCTTCGTCCTGCTGCTGCCCTGTGTGATCATCCTCATATCTCACTCGTTTCCTGCTATTGCTGCTTCTATGTTGAGCACGAATCAGCGCCGTATATGGAATACCCATGGTGTTTTTAGCTCAAGAGTCGTGATCGATCTGGCTGATAGGGAGCACCTGTTTCAAAAGCTGTGGATCGAACTACACGCAAGTTAAGCGTGAACGGTGAATTTCCAGCACTGAAAGCACTGAAAGATAGAGAAACAGTGGGAATTGGCCCTTGATTTAAACTGGTAAACTCGAATGGTGAACTAAGGAGCCTTTGTTTGTGGTATCAATTCTCTGTATGATGTGCGCAGTGTGCCCTAAGCACTTCCCCAAAACGGTGCGGTTAGCAGCCCTGGAATCTGCTCGCTGGAGATGCCTCTATAAAACTTTTCACTTTTGATTATTTCTTCACCTTTACCACCCAGCTTTTGGAGTTTTTCCTTTCTTTGATACGAAATTTTATGCGTTCTATTCACTGCCTGGACAGTTGCAGCCTCTTACTAAGGTTGTTTCCATTGGCCAAGGGAGGGGAAAAGAATCGCTAGACAAATGTACTTATTTGACAGCGTCCTCATACTGAGCCGTGCTATACACTCGAAGCACATCTGAGTACTGCGCTCTCGACACATCTTTTCATACTGTGGTTTAGTTTGTTTATTAGGTTATTGAGAAAGGGTAAATTTCCCTTTCTTGTGTAGCATTATGATCCCCGTGGGCATTAGAGAGCTCTATAGTAGACTTGATTCATTGAGGCCCTATAAATCCATGACTAGCCTCTGTCAGCCCATCCTCCATCACGCTGGCTGTAATGGGCAATGCCTATTCAGGTCAAATTGAGATGTTGTTTACTCTTCTCGTGAAGTTGATTCAGTGGAACTGATAAGCTTATCAGCCCATCATTAGAGATCTCGAGGTAGTGACCATAACGTCATACTGTTGTCTTATTGGGATCTGCTTTAGTTCTACTAACAATCCTGAATGCTTTTCATGTTCGCAACTCGTTGGGTCATGTCACAATATACACAATATACCTAATTGGGCTTCCTTTAGCAATTGAGCACTTTGCCTGATATCGCTGGTGGGTTTCCAGCTACCCATCATCAACGCCCATTTCCTGTGTACTTTAAACATCGAGTGACAATTTTACAAGTTGAAATGACCGTTCCTAGATATTCATAAAGGCTTTTTCGAATAAAGAGGTCCAATTGCGAAACAAACCCATTCATTCCAAGCAAGTGTGCACTTCAGACTCCTAAGGATGGACCACACAAACCTCGAGCCCAATTCACCAATCAGCATCCTCTAACAGCCAAATACACCACATATCAAAACAAAGTCATTAAATTAGGTCATCAGTACTTAGTAGCCCCATAAGGGCGTTTAAAAGGCCCACGGCCTACTCTTCATCAGAGTCCTCATCACCACCATCCAACAGCTTCTTCTCGGCCTCGCTCTCTTTTAATTGCTCCTCCTTTTGCTCCTGCATCCTCTCAGTCAAGAAAACATTCAGTGAGTCTTGCAAGTGCGTTACCTGGGCTCTCAAAACTCCCAAATACGTGTCTTTATGCGGTGATGGACCGTCTCTATCAACAGCTCCCTTGGACATAACAAAATCAGATGGGCCGGTCGTTGATCCCTCAGTTGTGAGCTCCGATTTTGGTACTGATGATGTATCGAACTCCTTTGTTACTGTTGGTGAGGAGTATTGCGCTTTAGGACTCATTATGTTATTGATTCAATATCATTGACTTAGCTAATCATACACAGTAATGCCGACCTTAGGAACAATCCCTTAGGTAGTGCGCGAAATTGTAGGGGCGCCCATACAAAAATTTTTCAACGCGTAGCTCAAGGGTTCGATTGAATGGTTAATAAAAGGTGCTAAATCCCATAGAAAATCACATAATGCCAGCTCATTTGATTGCAGAGGACACTTTGCACGACGCTGTGGTGGAGTATGCCACCATTTTGGACCATTTCACCGGCTCCGAGGGCGTCTACGCCGAGAAGTTGGCCTCCTTCATCGTTGATGGGGAACAACAGCAAGAAGACGACGAGGAGGAAGAAATCGAGTACTCCAAGGACATCTTCACATATGTTTCTCAATCCACAGCCGAGCCACTCGCTCAGAGCGTCCCAGACAAAGATATCGAGGCCGTTGTCAACCTCGTTGTGTTCATTTTGATGCAGCAGGAAGAGCAGACACAGTTCGAGGAATCCATTAAGCAGTGGTTCACCAACCTCATCTCTGCCCAGCAGTTCGGCTCCAAGGTCGAAAAGAACAAAAAGAAGACCTTGAAGGTGCTCTCTTTGATCTCCAACCTCAGTGGTGTCTACAACTTGGAGTCCTCTACACAGTTGCAGAGATGGGTTCTCACACAGATCCTGGCACTCGTTCAGATCTTGGACGATGCTAAGATCCTCAAGCCATTTGTTGCCAACGCCGAGAAGGTCGTTCTCGGTGCCCAGGCCGATGAGGAGTCACGTGCTCTTCTTGTCCAGATCTCCGAGCTCTACGAGTCTGTTGACCAGCTTGAGGCCCTGAGACTTTTGCAGTTGGCCTCTACTTCCCCAGCATCTCCACAATTGATCGAGAAGCTCATTGTCAAGTCTTTGAACTCCTCCAAGGCCTTGAACTTAACACACCTTTCTGCCGACGCTACCATCACACAATCTGCTCCAGCTGATCTTATAACGCTTTTGGATCAATACCACACACAACCAGCTTCTGAGTTTAGCTCTTCCCTCGCTGCTGCTGCCTCAAAGTACCCATTGGAAGCTAAGGTAGTGGAGAATAAGAACAAGCTCCTGACCTTGCTTTCGTTGGCTCAGAAGTCTACCACCCTCAGCTACACAGACATTTCTACCGCTCTTGCAATCCCAACTGAGCAGGTTGAGCTCACATTGTTCGACGCTATTAAGCGTGGTATCATCGAGGGTAAGATGTCCCAAACAACACAGCAGTTCCATGTCTACGCCGTTAAGCTGATTGTCAAGAAGATCACAAAGGAAGACTGGACACAGATTAAACAGAAGCTTTTGGAGCACAAGAAGTCTCTTGCCGAGGTCAAGACTCTCGTTCAGAGCGCCCAGAAGAAGCACTCTAAGAAGTAGGGTGATATAAATGGATGATTGCACTTAGATTTATGTAGAATGCTTACTTTAGAAGTGCGTGATGGTGCTGCCGCCCAGACACCTTGTTTACATCCGGACATCCAGCGCCTGCCCGCGATTGGGCCTAAATCAACAACAACAATAGCCTGCCACGTTAACCTCATCAAAGCTACTGGGTCGGTGTGTCCACTTCTGAATAATTCAGTTCAATTTGGTGTCCATTTCTTAGATTAGATCACAGATATCTAGAATGTCCACCTTTGAAAAGGCACTGGATCAGTGGACGGCAGTGTCCCTTCCTCGGGTGCAGCACGAGCTGGATACTCGTGGAGAGGAGATCCAGGAACTCCAGGCCTCAACGCTAGAGAGTCGTAAAGTGCTGGCCTCCAAGACGAAGGAATTCAAGAAGCTGGAAGAAGAAGCTAAGGTTAAGGAGTTCAAACATTTGCTTAAACAGTACCAGCAGGAGATCGACCATCTCACTGAGCGTGCGAAGACCAGTGAGCAGGCCTTCTTTGAGGTCTACGGTGCAATTGCTGAGCTTCCAGATCCCAAGCCATTATTAGAAGCTTCTTTGGATTCTGTTATTGCTTCTCAAGAAGTTCAAGAATTGAGGGAGAAGAATGACCAATTACAGGCTGAGGTGCTTAAGTATGCTGACTACGAACAGCTCAAGGCAAAGCTCCTGAGATTGGAGCAGAAGTCAGCAGAAACGCTGGCAAATAGACTCAAATTACAGGAAGAAGAGCTTGCTGCTTCTTTTAAGGAAAAAGAAGCTCAGTGGACACAGAAAGAAGATCATTATTCAAAGCAATTTGATGAGCTCAACTCTGAGATTAAAGAATTGAAGACACAACAAAAGGTCGATAAGCTCAAGCTTAGAAACCAGAGAATTGCTCTAGGTGAAGATCCTGAAGTTGAAGATGAGCCTGTTTCCCCAATTTCTACTGCTGCCTACACAGAGTCGTCCCATGAGCTGGAATCTCTAAGGAAGGCTGGCGAGTCTAAGGACAGAAGATTGGCTCAACTGGAAGCCCGTAACTCGGAGTTGTCACGTGAGCTTACTAGAGCTAAGTCTGATGCTGAAGCTCGTGAAGCCAGAGTTGCTCAAGAGTTGAAATTGAGTGAATTGGAGAGTGAGAATGCTTCTCTTGTTGCCCAACTGGAACATCTTAAGGCCCAGGGAGAAGTTGGTCAGCGTAACAAGAGTTCTCAGATTTCCACGTTACAGAGAGAAGTCAATACTCTCACTACCGAGATCAAGTCTGTTAAAGACAAGCTGACGAGTTACAGAGATTATGATGAAATAAAGAAAGAACTGAATACTTTGAGAGCCATTTCTTTCGGAACAGGTGGTCTTGATTCCGACGATGAGGATGTGACTAAAGATGGAGAAGAGGGTGTTGAAGAGGACCCAGTGAAGTCTAGCGGTGTTACACAATTGGATGAGATCATGGCTCAGAGAAATAAGAAACTCACTGCTGAAATGGCGGAGTTTAGATCGAAGCACACCGAGATGCTTGAAACGATCTCAGGCTTAGAAACTAAGCTTAGAGCTTCTCAAGATGAGGCTGCTAAGCTCGCAAAGCTCAACGCCCAGCTAGAGTCGGACTTATCTCAGTTAGACCAATCCTCATCGAAGCACATGGACACGATGTCTCTCATTTCTGGTGTAACAAGAAACACCAATGTTACTCGCGGTCAGAGACGCTTATCACCAGCATCTTCCATTGCGGGAGGTGTTATACCAGAAGAATCTTCTGTTCCAGACTCATCATCCTCTGTTCTTCCTATCATCACATCTCAAAGAGACAGATTCCGTGCAAGAAACACGGAGTTGGAGACCCAATTGAAGAAACAGAGCTCTCAGATCACAGAGCTGCGTACCCAGATCAACAAGCTGAAGAAAGACAATACAGAGCTCTTTGAGAAGACACGTTATCTCTCTTCTTTCCAGGGCTCTGTTCGCCGTGGTGGATCCACATCTGGTGTCTCTTCAGGTGCCAATAACGGTGCTGATCCATTTGATGCTGAAGCCCAGACTTCTTATGATCAAAACTACGAAGAATCACTGCATCCATTAGCACGTTTCAGACAAAGAGAGCAGGAGCGTGTGGCTTCAAGACTTTCGCCACTTGAGAGAATCTTCCTATCATTCGCCAAGGCCATTCTTGCTAACAAAACAAGCAGAATGCTCTTCCTTGGCTACTGCGTTGGCCTCCATTGTCTCGTTATGCTGATGAGTATCTACGTGATGAGTATCCACGGAGCGCTCACCCCAGATGTGGGAATCGTGGAGAAACCATAGCCTCAATACACAGTTCACAGTCATTCATATCTATAGTCATTAATCTACATCAGCTTACGTCAAAGTTTGTACATTACAACAGAAAAGGGAATAGCCGACAAAAGATGTAAACCGGTGAGAAAATGCCAATCAAAATAGTTTTAGTTCAATGGGAGACATTTAGGCGGAAATACGCTTCTGAGCAGCCAATCTAGCCTGCTGTCTGGTAGACAAGTGGGCGAGAGCCTTCTCGGTGGTCTTGGAGACGGCCTCCTCCTTCTCGGTCAAAACCAATTCAATGTGGGATGGGGAAGACTGGTAGGCGTTGATTCTACCGTGAGCTCTGAAAGTTCTTCTTCTCTGCTTTGGAGCCTGGTTAACCTGGATGTGGGAAACGTAGAGCTTGGTGGTGTCAAGACCCTTGGCGTCAGCGTTGGAGGCAGCGTTGGTGAGCAAGTCCTGGACGAACTTGACGGATTTCTCTGGCCATCTAGCCTTGGTGACACCGAACTCCTTACCCTGGGCGGTTCTACCGATGGAAGAGTTGAAACGTCTGAATGGGATGGCTCTCTCGTGGTTAACAACCTGAGCGAGGTACTTTTGAGCCTTCTCCAATGGCCAGCCGTTGATGGCCTGGGCGGTCTCTCTGGTGTTCTTGAAAGAGACACGGAGGTAAGAACCACGAGCGGAAGCAGACTTGGCTGGGTTGGTGGAAGTAGCGCCGTAACGGACCATTGTGTTTGCTTTGATTCAAGGGTATCCTTCTATTAGACTGTGAGTGTGTGTTGATGTTTGGTGAATTTTCACTTTTCAGAAAAAACTCACAGTGCTGGGACGTTGGCGCGCTGCTCTGGGTGAGAATTTCCCGATTGGGGTTTTTTTGGGAGTTTTTGATATACAAAAATTTCGCGAATTCCTACCAAATCTCGTGGTGTGCGGATGTTTAATGAAGTTATTTTTCGCCGTCTCTGATCTTTGGTGTTTGGATGTGTAGCCCTAAGAGCATTTCTGAAAAAAGTCACATGACTAGGGTTTCTCGCTTAGTCTTATCGCGGAACACACGTAAGCTAAACCTTCAGCAAGCCATTTCTAGCTGCTTCAATTGATTTGTTGACTCTGTTAGTTATTACGGGAGAGGTTATACAACGATGAGATTCTCTTTCACTTCATCAATAGCAGCTCTTGTGCTATCCCCATTGGCTCAGGCGCTCAACTGTGATAAGGGCGACTTGGCCCAGTACAAGCTTCAGGAGGTATTCAACTCCGTGAGCTCCAACTCAATTGTGACAGATACTCCGCCTTCCAAAACGAACATGACGTGGTTCCTTAACCTTTGTAATGAAGTGGAAGTTGTACACGAGTCGTGTCCTAAGAATTCCCAAATCTGTGGTGTTCAGACGGTGCTTTTGCCGGGTGAACAGCCAATCAAGACGCAAGTGATTTCCTACGGCAACGGCCTTAACTATGAGGTTTTGACATCCAACAACACCGATATTATCGTCTCTTTAGACGAAACATCGTGGGGATCGAATTCAATTGATGCTCAATTGGAGCTTCATTGCTCCACAGAAGATGAAATCTCCATCAAATGGGATCAGCAGAGCCAGCTGATTATCCACTGGAACACGCCAGGAGCCTGTCTGAAGAGCGACAAAACACCTCCCAAGAAGCCTCAAGACGGCAACAAAGACAAAGACGAGAAGCCAGTGGATGACTCTTGGGGCTGGTTCACGTGGCTGTTCATCATCTTTGTGCTGGTAGTTGGAGGATACATCATCATGGGAGCATGGGTCACATACTCCAAGTCCCCAGCAGATCTTCAGGATGCCGTTCACGATTTCAAGGATACTTTGAAGACTTTGTTTGGCGCTTTACCGGGCTTTTTATCCGAAATCATGGAAAAGGTGTTTGGCTCTAGTAATAGGGGTGGATACAGCGCAGTGTAATAGTCTATGTTCATATAATTCATATTTGCACTATATACAGCGTAGTTTGCTCAGTTTCTCTCCTCGTAAGCAACAATTCCGGCACTGTTGATGTTTCTTCTGATATCCTGGTAGTCGACATCGTGTGTGTCCTCGACCTCACCCCATCTCTCAGTCTGGTAGATGACTTCTAGTGTAGCTGCCTCGGCAATCTCCTCCATCGAGCGTGGCTTGACGTCCTGGCCAATAGAAGATTTGGCTCTAAGCACCAAAATACCACAAATCAATGACTTAGCAGTCAAAGTGACCTTTTCCAAGGCAACCAAGTCCCAGTAGTTGAGTTTCATGAGCCATTCACGGGCCTTTTCTCTGGTTTCTGGGTGCTGTTCATTAGCACGCAATCCGTCTCTATCAGAGTCGAGATAAGTGAGCTCAACACCGCCTAAAAGCTCCTCAACTTCCTTAATGATAGGTCTGTACTTGTCTTCCTGGGCCTGGCGAAGAGTGCCCTCAAACTCGGCTTTTGGAGAGAAAACTAGAAGAGTGTCAGTGTCGAGATAACGCAAGAGCATCTCAATGATATCCTCCTTCTTTCCGACCTTCACGATATCATCAGAGCTTCCAGATTCAGCAGCAGTTTGCAAATCAACAGCTCTTGAAGCCAGAGATGTCAGCGGAAGAGAATGTGTCTTAATGGTGAGGGAAGCTAAAGAAGACCATTCGTGCTGGATCAAGTGCGCTAGAGCCTTCTTGTGCTTTGGGATGGCCAATTTGTTACCGAGAGGGGTTCTCAGTGGCTTAGAGTCAAGCTGAATCTCGTAGTGGGTATCTGTGGTGTTGATATCCACAGTTTTCCAGAACTTTTTAAGAGTTTTGGCGAGCTTATTAGATTCTGTCTTGGTGTTGTTCTCAACCGTTGTGTCTCTTCCCAGTGGCGACGCTGGAGTCGCCAGGGTTCTGGAAAATGCTCTATAAGTGGTCTGAGAGACTCTTGAATACGCCAATTGTCTGAACATATTAGTGGAATGTGAGCTTTATAGAGGCTTTATGATTTGGTGATAGTAGTGACTTATAGTGTGGCCGGAATTTTTCAGATTTCGAGAAACTTGGGGATTCATCAACAATCAGTTTTAAACACACATCAAGAGCCTTAAATCGATCAATTGATCTTCAAAATACATCTACAGATATGTCAATGAACCAAGAACAACTTCAAAGTGTGGGTACTCATATTTAAAGCTCTCCAGGCTCAAAGCACTAACAAATATTAGCTTCTCATGGAGATGGACGCGCAGCTCCAGAAGAATCAACAAGACCTTCAATTGGTTAGCTCTCAGATTCAGCAGAAGGAAGTCACATCCAGGATCGCCGGTATTGCTCTTAAAGAGCTACAGGACAACGGCTCATCTAATGATAAGGTATGGGAAGGATGTGGCAAGATGTTTCTCAGCACAGACATCAAAGTGTATGAAGACCGCTTAAGTGAGGATCAAAAGACGCTGGGAGAACAAGTGCGTGCGCTCAACATCAAGAAGGAGTATCTCAAGACAAGTGTGGAGAAAACAGCACAGAGCATGAAGACTATCTTGACAGGGAAGCCATGATTTAGGGTAAGTATCGTGGCAGTTGGCAGTTTATAGCTGGTGGTAATGTAACGTCCTATAGATGGGTGGGTGGTTGTAGGGGCGGGCGTCATATTATACTCCCTGTTTAGTGATATTTAGTTTTATATAATCTTTGTGAGTCCCTCTATGCCTATTTATACCAAAAACACCCTCCATAAACACCCACGATAACCATAATTACCCTCCATATGTTACGAGCCCTGCCCCCTCACCAACCGTCGCGAAACCCAAATCAGCCATCAACAAAATCATATCAACCAGCTTAATCCCAAGAGCTACAACAAGCAGATAACCGGCAGGATACAACACAGAGAAAGAGATGCAGATCTCCTACAACTCCAAGTTCAAGCCTCAGAAGACGGCGTTTCTGGCGCGTTTCTGGCGCCATTTCACCAAACTGGCGGTGCTGTGCGGATGTCTTGTTATTGCGCTCGTGTTGATCTTCAGTGTTCAGGGCAGCTCTATCTCCTCGTCCAGGTTCAACAGTTTGGGCTACACAAAGCTCCACGGTTGGCACAAGACGGAGATTAATACAAAGAGCGCACTGCTGTTCCCTTCAGTGGAGCATGCTCCTCTACTGAGAGAAATGGGCGTTGACCAGCTCTTCAATTCCAAAACCGATGCTCAGGGAAAGAAGAAGTATCTGCTCACAGACGCGTTTGACGACGAGGATGCGAACCTGAACTCGAAGCTGGAGTCTGACGATAACACAAGTCAAATGCTTAAGGTGAAAAAGTCGTTTTTGGACCACGGAAAGCAAAAGTTTGTGGGTCCTCATTCTCCAGAAGTTGTGATCGTCACAGGCATCGACTTTGAGAAGTATGAGCTCTCTCACCTCACCAAAATCGTACAAAACCGTGTTAACTACGCTCAGAAAAAGAAGTACGGTGTGTACGTCCGCTGGATACAGGAGTTCCTTCCATTGATCTCGGAAACTCAGAGCGATAAGGACTGGGCCAAGGTCTTCATGTTGCGTTCTGCAATGTACGCATTCCCTAACGCTAAGTACTTCTGGTACCTTGACCAGGACGCCATGATCATGAGATACGATATTGACCTGCTTAAATACCTTCTGGACCCTAAGGTGCTGGATCCAATCATGCTGCGTGATCAGCCAGTGGTGCCACCATCCGGAGTTGTGCACACTTACAAGAACTCCAAGGCTGCCAATGTTGAGCTCATCATCACCCAAGTCGGTACTGACATTAACCTGAGCTCTTTCGTGCTGAAAAACGACTTTATTGCCAAGACTTTGCTCGAGTTCTGGTCCGATAAGCTCTTCAGAACATACCACAACTTCCCAAGAAACACCGAGTCAGCACTCACGCACATTTTGCAGTGGCACCCTGTTTACCTTGCTAGAACGGCCATTGTTCCGCCAAGAACAATTGCTGGTCTTCACACTGCGATGGCTCTTCCTGACGGTGATGATATTCACTATGCTAAGGGCGACTTTGTTGTGAGCTTGAGAGACTGTGCGATCAGAAAGACGTGTCAGAAGGAGATCGATACATACTGGAGCATCGTGGAGAATGACAAGTAGGTGATTCAGAGCTGAGGCTGCCAATTCACAATTAATAGACTGAATGTTGTAAATTAACGCGCAAACCGAGGGTAGCCGTAATCAATGTTTATCATAGAGCGTTGCTGACACAAAACCACCACCTAAAGCGCCTACAATACCCCAAATAAACCAATTGTATCATTAAATAACTCAATGCTTCGACACAGGAACCTCACCTGTCAATCTAGCAACAGCCTGCTTGGCCATGTCACCGAAGCCCACCATGAAGATTGTCTGCCACACACCAAGACCGATTCTTGGAGCAACACCTCTGTAGAGACCGCTAAGACCGTTATTACCGTAGATGTACTTAGCAGCACCCAGCACACTCAGGTTCTTAGGTCTGTTTGGGTCAGTAGTCTTGGACTGCATCTCGACTCTGATCACCTCAATAGGCTGGTTCCAAGCGGAGAGACCACCACCAATGGCAGAAGCAGCGATCTTCTCAACAGCACTCAACTTATCATCCTTACCCTTTCCGGTTAAGTTCTTAATTCCGTCCTCAGCAAGTCTGGAGAAACCGAAACGAGAACCCCAGTTAGTCATCTGTCTAATAGCAACGGCGTTGACACCCTTGTTGATACCCTTGATACCTTCCTTGTTGTAGATCTCCTTGAAGACCTGGAAAGAGGACTGTGTTGGTGCTCCGGCAACAGCAGCCTGTTTAGCACGTGTAATTTCCACAGTCTTCATACAAGTACAGAAACCCATGGTGAGGTAAGCCTGAGCAACACCACCAACAACACCACCACCGATACCAGCACCGAAGTTAGAAGCGCCGAGCTTCTTGAACTGGTACTCAGCCTCAGCAGAGACAAAGAGCAAAACAGCACCCTTAGTAGAAGCCTCGATCCAGGCCCATGGGATCAGACCCTGGTAGAAGCCCAAAACACCACCACGGGACCACACAACCTTAGCACTCTCAAGAAGAGTAAGCGATCTGTTGGCAGCCATTGTGGTCTTAACAACCTCAAGCGGTTGTCCGAGGGTTGTGACCTCGGCCAAATTGAGACCAGCACCTAAGAGGATGTTGGAGAATGAGATTGGCTTCTTTTTGAGCTCTTCTTGTGCCATTTTGTGCGTTGATAATGGATGAATCAGAGAGATCGAAAGGCAGAGATATGGTACCAATATCATTTTTGGGCATCGCGTTGTCTGGTGGCCCGGGGCCCCTTACGAAGGCCGAAGATCGGCCCGGAATCGGGTGAGGGGCTCCGGGGTAGTGAGCTTTAGCTGGGGTACTGGCTGTTGATGTAGGTTTATATTTGAGGTTTGTAGCGGGTTTTGGAGCATTTGGAGGCTTGTTAATAGGATTAGTTGTGTGCATGGGACAGGGATCTTGTAATTGGGCAAAATTATATGTTTTTTGCACCAAATTAGCCTTATCTGGGGAGAGCTTATCTCCGCAATAACTTACTACTATTCAACCCAAAACCCTTTAATAGCTCTCATTAGATCACCACCACACTCTGCCATTCTCGGAGCCGTAAACACTAGTCTAAAGGGTCCGCTTAACACGCGTCACCGCAAATCAATCTTAGGGACGCCCACATAGCGCCCGTATCATGGTACGGATCACGTGACTCTCCACTACTTCATGATATCAATATTAATGTCTATTTTTCTATCGAGTTCTAGCTCTTGAGGAATTCCTCCTCGCTAGTAATGCACTGTTTCTCCTCTAAATGAGACATCAGCTTGCCCCAGAGCGCATCACCCTTAGACATACACTCCTTGTCACCGACGAGAACCAAACCGTTTCTAGCACGAGTCAACGCAACGTTGAGTCTTCTTCTGTCTCTAACAAACCCAATGTTATTCTCCTTGTTGGATCTAACACACGAGAATAGAATGAAGTCCTTCTCACGACCTTGGAAAGCGTCGATAGAGGAAACCATGATACCAACAACGGTTTTGATAGTGGTTGGCTTTTTGTTTGTTAACGAATCTTCGTCGACTTCCTCCTCAATGGCCTCACCAGTTGGGTTGATCAAAGTGTCCTTTTGGATCACATTAGCAATCAGATCTCTCTGCGCAGAGTATGGAGTAATAACACTGATTTCGCTTCTGTTCACGTTCTTTGTGAAGACCAAATGTTTCAATGCCTTAAGAATCAGCTCAGCTTCACCTTCATTAGTGTAAGTGTAACCACTTCCTCTGTTTCTGGCCCAGTTCGAGACCTTGGAATCAGAGTATTTACCAGCACAGTCGATGAACACCAAAGGATCAACACCAGGGTAAAATCTGTCTTCTGCGGTAACACCATCACTCAACATATTGTTGTAGAACTCCTTGATAGGGAACTCTGAGATTTTAGGATGCATTCTATATTGAACGTTAAGCATGTGTGGGTTTTTGTAGGTGTCATTCTTGAGCACTCTCTCAAACATAGATTGCTCCAAGTACGGCACCTCAGAGAAAGAAGACAGCTGCTTATCGTCACCAACGAAGATGAACTTATCAACACCTGGCATACTCAATGGAATCAGAGTAGTTGCTTCAGAAGATTGCGTAGACTCATCCATAATCACCACTGGAATCTTCTTGATGCTCTTCAATTGGTAGCCACCAGCGACAACGGTAGTGGTGAAGATGACTTGAGCCTGGGCAATAAGCTTCTCTGTGATGGTGTTAGACACCGAAAGCAACTTCTTATAGCCGTTCTTACTCACTGGAGCTCTGTTGTATCTCAGATCTAGCACAGTGTCTTTCTGTTGCTGTGGAAGCCTGTCGTGAACCTGATGATGTAAGCAGATATCAGCAAGATGGTGTCTTTCATTGTACTCTCTCTCCTTTTCTGTCGAAACGATTCTTAGAATGGTGAGGTCCTTGTCCTTTTTCAGCTTCTCTGCGATATTATCGATGGCAATATTAGACTGTGCAACCACCAAGATTGGGAATGTTCTCAGATTTCTCAGTAATTGCAAAATGATCTCGTAGATTGTAGAAGTTTTACCCGTACCAGGAGGACCCTGTAATACTGTGATAGCATTATTCAGAACGTGCTGAATGGCAGCCTTCTGTGAGTCGTTGAAGGTAGGTCTTGTAAAGTTCAAAGAATTACGGAAATTCAACTGCTTGATAGTTTCTTTTCCAAGAAGCATCTTGGTGAACTTAGGGTTCTCAATTCTTGCCATGGCAAATAGAATTCTGCTCATAGTCGGTGAGCCAGGAACGATTGACAAAGCACGTGATCCCACCGGGAAATTATCAGCATTATTCCACTTATAAAGCTCAAGAAGAAGCTCAATCTTTGAGCCACCTCTCTTGACCAAGTTCAAGTCTTTAACAAAGCAATCCCAAATGTTATCCTTATCATTCGAACGAGCGACGAAAATGGTCTGATTAATACTGAATGGCAGCTTACCAAGCTTACGCATCTTGGGAGAAACAAGATTCTCAATCTCTTCTGTCATAGGAATGTTTAGCTTGAACAAATTCTTGTGCTCTGAGTGGAACTCTGTGGTGAAGTTGGTAATTGGTGCCACCTCCAGCTGCTGCTCCAAATACAAATGGAAGCACATTTCCTTGAAGTATTCGTCTAGAGTATCATAACTGAGTTGTGGTTGATTCGCCAAATACTTTGGAATGTGTTCAAACTCCTCGTGGTCATCCTCTGGCTGCTGTTGTGGGACCTTGAGCATTGGCTTTTCTCTCTTGGTAGGAGCTGGCGATGGAGAAGCAGTCTCCTTAGCCTTTTGATCTTTCTTGTTAAAGTCTCTCTTGGAGTCCTTCTTGGAATCCTTTTTGGTGTCCTTCTTTGCTCCCTTATCTTTAGAGATCTTGCTATCTTTGGAGCCCTTGGTATCCTTAAAGCTCTTAATATCCTTAGGTGCCTTGGTGTCCTTAGTTGTGCTGGCCTTGGCTTCTTTGGATGTTTTGGAATCCTTACTGGTACCCTTAGACACCTTTGGCTCCTTCTTAGACACCTTAGGCTCCTTCTCAGACACCTTAGGCTCGCTTGACTTGGAATTGGTAGTAACATCTGTCTTCTCAGACTTCTTAGGCTTATCATTCTTCATTGTGTTCTCATTCTTTTTGGAGCTCAATCCATTTCCACTCTTCTTAGCCCCTGGCTTTTTGTCCTTCGTTCCAGCGTTATCGGAGATCTTCACGTTCTTCAAGCCCTTGCTGATCTTACTCACAGAACCATCGGTCGATGTCTGGGTTTTTGGAGCAGGAGAGTTTCTTGAGCTTGGAGTTTTAGCTCCCTTTTTGCTGTCACTTTTCACGCCATTTCTGCCGGCTTTGGTTGGCTTTTTATCATCAGCTTTAGGCAACGGATTCAGCTCTGGGATGTTCTTTTCATCCTCTGGCTTCGTCTTGGCCAAATCACGTTTCGACATCGCCTGGAATGATCTTAAAGTCTCAGCATTAGCACTTGGAACGTTCACCTTGACAGGTTTTGGAAGTTTCTTTCTTGGGCCAAATCTTCCTCTTTTACCACGGCCTGTTTCTCTGGTTCTCTTGAACTTCTTACTACTCTCGGACTTCACATGCTCTTTGATTCCAAGGAGAACGTGAAGGAAGTTCTCATCATTCTCGCTAACAAAAGAGTGTTTTTCAGCAAGCCCTTTCTCCTTAATACACTTGTAACAGGCGACAAACTTTGGATCCTTGGAATCAACACTGAGATGAGCATCGTTATCACACAAAGTGCAGCTTAGGTCTCTGACTTTGAAGTAATTGCCAACGTTACGCAACAACGAGCCATTTTGTAGAGTATACTGAGTACCAGGCTTCTCCTCCTCTTTGTTGAAACACATTTGGCAGAGCATCGAGATATCCTGGCCACCCCATCTTACAATAACAAGCGTATGAACACTGTTATCCTGGCACTTCTCACACTCCAAAGTCTCGCCAGATGGCCCATGGATCACGGACTTGTGCCTCGTGGTTGAGAGATGCTTGAGCATCTCCTGGTCTTCGAGTGACACATCACAAGTAGAGCATGTGTATTGTACCATTTTGTGGATTCTGAGGGAAGCCGCTCCAATTAGAAAGAAGAGAAGAGCTGTGTGATGTTTATGCGCTGAGATTAAGCGCACGGTCGGCCGGGTAACCTCTGCCGAGATCGCAGATGGATGGTCGATATGAGTGCTAGAATTACGGGATGAAGGAGGTATTTTCAGCTTCCTGATAATTATCTGTTCCTCAGGTCGATTCTCGATGGTTTTGAATGGTATTTGTGTTCCCATTCTGGTATTAGGGCCTAGAGATGTACCTTAAATATCCTCCATACAGCGCGAGGACAGAGAGGACAAATACCCGAATGTATCACGCCTGGCTGACTTGAAGCTGAAATTTGTTCTGTATGTTATTCATACTATGTTTTGTAGTCAATCGTCCAGTTAACACATATTAATGCTATACGCTAGGTTACTCAAAAGCTGCGGTGAACATTTTGCTTACTTCATGAGTCTAAGGACGATAGCCGTCCTTTTAGACTATCCTGATCATGAAAACATAACCACATCAGCATACTAACGCAAACAACAGCAAATGAGAATACATAGGCCATCTCAGGAAGCATCTGCTGGCTCAGGGTTCAACTCATGATAACGAGGACCACGCTTTTCCTTACCCAGCTTCTGACCCAATTCCACCATGCTAGGTGACTGGCACTGCACACTGTACGAGAACAAATTACCTCCCCAGGCCTAGGCGTTCTCTTTCTTCCCAGCTGTCCCTCCTCCACTCGAACACTGCTACCCACCAAAACATAAAATGGCACAACGAGTCTCACCACTATACACTCAGTGCTCCTACCAAATATCGCACAGGGCTCGCAACGCTTCTATATACGGAAATCCGAGCCCTCGGAAACGCGCTCAAGATGCGAAAGATGGGGGCACACAAAAAAGAGTGGGATCTACGTTATTACGAGTTTTGGGGCTAATTGAGTCCTGAAAATTCGTACTTATAAACACTATAAATCAGGTTTTCCACTCAACTACTATAAAGTTAGATTTTCCTACTCCCCACCCGCTTCCCACTGCCTCATACTCCCAAGAGCCCCACCAAATTGTGCATAGTCCCATAGTGTAAACCCCCGCGAATTTGCAGACAGGGCGGGCGAGGGACCGGCGCACCCACTGATGCTTCCACCCATCTCCTTAAAACCAAACACTTCTCCACCTTTCCTCTTCTTTTCGAAACCTCTTGAAAGCAGCAAAAGTAAGGAATAACAATGCTGAAAACCGCTGTTGTCCGTCCAGCAGCCCTTGCTGTCCCACGCAGGGCTATGGCTCTCCGCAGAACAATGGCCACTGAGGCCGCTTCCAGCCCGGCAGACGACGAGCTGGTCACTATCGACCTCCCAGCCTTTTCATTCGAGGGCTACGAATTGGAGGTCCCAGAGCTCAGCTTCCAGACCTCTAAGGCCTCCCTCCTCCAGATGTACAAGGATATGATCATTATCAGAAGAATGGAGATGGCTGCCGATGCCCTTTACAAGGCTAAGAAGATCAGAGGTTTCTGTCACTTGTCTGTCGGTCAGGAAGCCATTGCTGTTGGTATTGAGAACGCTATCACTCCAAAGGACACCGTCATCACATCCTACAGATGTCACGGTTTCACTTACATGCGTGGCTCCCCAGTCAAGGACGTTTTGGGTGAGTTGATGGGTCGTCGTTGCGGTGTCTCCTTCGGTAAGGGTGGTTCTATGCACATGTACACCACCGGTTTCTACGGTGGTAACGGTATTGTCGGTGCCCAGGTTCCATTGGGTGCTGGTTTGGCCTTCGCCCACAAGTACAGAAACGAGGACAACGCTACTTTCACCTTGTACGGTGATGGTGCTGCCAACCAGGGTCAGGTCTTCGAGTCTTACAACATGGCTAAGTTGTGGAACTTGCCATGTATCTTTGCCTGTGAGAACAACAAGTACGGTATGGGTACCTCCGCCTCCAGATCTTCTGCTTTGACCGAGTACTACAAGAGAGGTCAGTACATTCCAGGTTTGAAGGTCAACGGTATGGACGTTTTGGCCTGTTACCAGGCCTCCAAGTTCGCCAAGGACTGGGCCATCTCCGGCAACGGTCCATTGGTGTTGGAGTACGAGACTTACAGATACGGTGGTCACTCTATGTCCGACCCAGGTACAACATACAGAACCCGTGAGGAGATTCAGCACATGAGATCCAGAAACGATCCAATTGCCGGCTTGAAGCACCACTTGATCGACTTGAACATTGCTACCGAGGAGGAGATTAAGTCATACGACAAGGCTGCTCGTGCTTACGTTGACGAGCAGGTTGAGTTGGCTGACGCTTCCCCAGCTCCAGAGGCTAAGATGTCCATCTTGTTCGAGGATGTCTACGTTCCAGGCTCTGAGGTTCCAACCTTGAGAGGTCGTATCTCTGATGACACTTGGGATTTCACTAAGAACGACTTCTTGAACAAGGTCTACTAATCTCATCACTTCACAACCAAAATCTAATCTCATGAAACACCTGTTAGGTACGTACAAGCTTTAAATTATATGACTATAAATTCGATTTAACGTAGGGCTAATAGTAAAGCGGCCCCCACGCGCAGGGTGCTAGTAAAATTTCACGCGGCAGATCAGATTGCTTATATGTGAGGTGACCGGGTGTGTGTCCGGGTGTTATGTGATGTATTCTTTATAGGAACAATATTTGATATTAAGAGAGCAACTGAGCTCATTGTAAATTAAAATATATAGTTTGAAACTGCTTTCGTATGCTGGAGTTGGATTTGAGTGATTTCTTCTAGTATAAGGATTATGGAATTCGTATAAAATCTCGAATCAGTGTCTCCTCCTTTGTTTTCTGTAAGCTTAACTCAGACTAACACAGTGCTATTAAAATTCACTCGATTATAAGCAGGCATATTCGACTATTAACTATATAGCCAAAATCTGGGTACTACATTTACTACTTAAATGGTCTTATTTATTGAATACCGCATCACCTTCGAGCTGTTTACCTAATTTATAACCCATGGTGATATTGAAATGGTACGGGCACCTCTCTTGGTGTATTGTTACTGGTAAAATTCAATACTTTTCTTAAACTGCTAGTGAGCCAGTTTGAAGACTCAACAACTCAAATGCCAGTACAAAGGTACTGTTTAATAATGGACGGAAGCTGAATGTGCTACCCCTAGCAACAAAGCAGAAAAGCTCGGCCGAGGAGTGTCACTCTGTCTCTCGGCCGAGCCGAGCTGTGCTCATCACATTGCTGGCCATTGTTTAGTCTTAACGGCCCAGAAGATATAAATGCTTCAAAAAGTCCACAAAATTTCCAATATCGATCCCCATAGCTATTAAATGAATCAATTCATAACCAATGTTCTCCCAGTTCAAAAAGTGGCACGCCCACTTAACCTCACTGGTTCCGATCACCAAAAGGAACAAACATGTGTCGTTTGCATTGACACTCGCCGGAGCAGCTTTAGACAACGTCAATGTTACAGGGTCTCTAGCTGTTTATAACAGTATTCAGGAAAAATTTCATGCTGACTCTCCAACGGTTACATGGACCTTATCGGCTTACGCACTAACGCTTGGTGCGTTCATCATGATCGGTGGTAAAATGACAGATATTCTGGGCCCTGGACCAGTGTTTATATCGGGATTACTTCTTTCTGCTATATTTTCCTTGATTTGTGCTACGATTGAGCATCAAATTATTGCAATGATTGTTTTCAGAGCTTTACAGGGTGCCACTGCTGCCGTCACTATTCCATCACTATTCCCCATTGCTTACTCGTATTACTCTCACAGCGGTTTAGGGACTGCTCTAATGATTATTATGGCGGTGTTCACGTCCTCTACAGGAGTTGGTTTGCTTTTAGGTGGTGCCTTTGATTTGACAGACACTGGATATAAGGGATTGTACTTCTTCACTTTCGCTTTAGCCTTCGTTGTTTCTATATTACTTTACCTCGTGATGTACCCAGTGGAGATTCAACAGATTAACAAGACTCAGAAATTGAGGAACTTGGACTTTCCAGGAACCTCTATGATCGTTGGGGGTATTTTATTGCTTATCTTGGGACTGACAGAAGGTGGTATTTCTTGGAAGAGACCGTCTGCTTATGTTCCCATCCCAGTGGGTGTCTTGATCCTTATGTTTGGAGCCTGGTTTGAGCTGGTTTACATTCAAAATTACAAAGAAAGGGTGTCTAATAGCCAGGAGAATACTGATGGAGAGGTTGACTCAAATGAATCCCAAAATAATGACTGGAGATCCGACCTCCTAGTATTAATCCCAAGAGAAGCATTCACGATCCCGAACTTCATTCCATTTGCTATCGCTCTTTCTCTCTGCTATATTGGTTTCATCGAGATTACAACCATCACAGTCCAATATTCGCAGATAATTCAAAGCGAAAACTCTCTAATTGCCGGAATCAAAGCTTCAACAATTTCTTGTGGACTCATTGCAGGTGTGTTTTCCAATAAAGAGAGAGTGATATACAGACTTTCAATGAAATGGGTCCTAATTGGGTCTCAAGCTGCAAGTGTCTTTTTGGTCCTATGGATGTCGTACATCGATGAAAACAAAGCTGCTAACTTTTGGATATACTGGTTTGTGCCTCTATTTTTCTATGGTCTCTTCCTCAACACATTCTTCGGAGTATACCTCAATGCCATCCTCCGGAATACGCCGGGTCACCTACAGGGCATTGTTTCAGGACTTCTACAATGCTGTGGACAGATTGGCTTATGCTTAGGAAATGCCCTGATGGCCACTATTCTCGGTGTTATGGCCCCAGTTTCTTCTGACGAACAAAAGAGCCAGTATCTTAGGAGGTTTAAGTCGTCTTACTACGTTTCGATAGGCACACTTTCTGCGGTTGCACTTTCTCTATTTTGTCTGAAAGATCAAAAATCTGTAATGAATGAGGAGTCAGTGGTCCCAGAAGACAAAGACCACGAAGTTTTGCAGAACAACGAGACTGCCTCATCTGTTTAATCAGCTTATTAATGCGCAGCGCTCATGTGCACGGAATTCCGTGAAGATGTAAAACACGATACTTAAAAGCGGATAAATATCTTGAAAATTAAAAGATTATTAAGCTAATACTTGTTCTCGTACGGAATACCGCTATGCCGATCACCAAACACTATGAAGAGATTATTAATGGGGAGTCTCATCAGTTATATATAGTGGAGTGATGGGGGCTTGTGCTCTGAAATGACACAGTAAGTAAGGAGACCAGAACGACGAGCTCCAAAATGTGGAAGCTTCATTACAAGCTAAGCACAGCTGTGCCAGAAAAAGCAAGAAGTAAACACTTGTCCTTTGCATTGGTTCTGTTGGGAGTATCGCTAGACAACATCAACACAACAGGAACACTCTCTGTATACACAAGCATTCAAGAGAAGTTCAACGCCGATGCTCCGTCCGTGACTTGGGCTTTGTCTGCCTATGCCTTAACTCTTGGAGCTTTCATCATGATTGGTGGTAAGATGACGGATATTCTGGGCGCCAAAATGGTCTTTCTCTGGGGATTGGCCATTTCAGCGCTCATGTCTTTGATCTGTGCGACCGTTGAGAACCAAATCATCGTATTGATCATATTTAGAGCACTTCAAGGTACTGCTGCTGCTGTGACTATCCCTTCAATGTTTCCTATTGCATATTCTTACTATTCAGGGAATGGCCTGAGGGAAGCGCTATTGATGATCATCGCTGTGTTGACTACCTCTACAGGAGTGGGCTTGGTCCTGGGTGGTGGCTTCTCTCTAACTTACCTTGGATACCGAGGGTTGTACTTTACATCATTTGCTATTGGAATGTTTGTTTCAGTTGTGCTATATTTTGGTTTGTACCCAGTTGAAATACACCAGGATAACAGAGACCAGAAGCTAAAGAATTTGGACTTACCAGGAACGGTGATGATCGTTGTGGGGATCCTTCTGATTATTCTGGGCTTAACAGAAGGTGGAGATTCTTGGAAAAAGCCTAGTGCCTATGTTCCTATTCCTTTGGGCGTTTTGGTTCTCATTCTTGGAGGATGGTTCGAATTGGTTTACATTCAAAGCTTCAAGGATGAGGAAGCAGAGAGGCTGAGGGTTGAGACGGAAAAAGCAAGATTAGCTGGTGATACGGCCATTGAGTACACTAAAATAAAGGACTGGAGGTGTGAATTACTAGTGCTTATTCCAAGAGAAGCTTTCAGAATTCCTAACTTCCTCCCCTTCGTTGTCTGTGTCGCATTCTGTTACATCACTTATATCACCGTCACCACGGTGACAGTACAGTATTCACAGTATATTGAAGGAGATAACGCGCTTATTGCTGGGCTAAAGGCATTACCAATGACCCTGGGTATGTGCTCTGGTTTATTGATTAACAACGAGAGACTGATATACAAAATGTCTATGAAATGGACAATTATTGCCTCCCAGGTTGCAGTTCTTCTTATGGTACTTTGGATGTCTTACCACGATTACCATACAAAGCACAATTTCTGGATATACACTGCTGTGCCTATGTATTTCTTTGGTTTATTTGTCAACACCTACTTCAGCGTCTATATGAACGCCATCCTGAGAAACGCACCAGGTCATTTACAGGGAGTGGTTTCGGGCTTGTTACAGACATGTGGCCAGGTTGGAATTTGCTTAGGTAATGCCTTGATTGCTACACTTTTGGGACTCATGGATAAGAATGGTATTACAGACAATGTGAGAGAGGAGTACAACGATAGATTCAAGCGATGTTATTACTTGATTATGGCATTGCAAGCTACAATGGTGTTAGTGTTGTTGTTTGTCAAGGACCAGAGGTCAGTCACTAACGACGATTTTCAGGGCAGTGGAGAGCTCTCAGATGACGAAACGGAGGATGTTTAGCCAAAAGAAGGCCTAATAGCTGGTATTTATAGCTTATTAATAGACATATTATTTACGCGTTCTGTGTGTACGGAGTTCCGTTGCGTGCGTATGTGGAGGAGCGGCCTAAAGCGGACGGGCGATTATCTTATAAATCAAGCAATCGGTAAGCCACTCTTTGATTATTGGCCCAAAATATCGACATTATCTTTGGAGAAGGGGCACCGGAGTTCCATGCTGCTTATGAATCGAAAAATGAAGTATATAAGGCAATGTAGCGCCCATTGTTCGACGCTTTTGAGAGGCAATTGCTTTAAACTATAAGAACAATGAGCTCCGTATCATGGCATTTGCACCACAAGATCACCCATGCTGTTCCAGAAAGGAGAAGAAGCAAGCACTTATCCTTCGCATTGGTTCTTCTGGGAGTATCGCTAGACAACATCAATACTACTGGTACTCTCTCAGTTTACACGAGCATTCAAAGGGGATTCAACGCTGATGCTCCGTCGGTTACATGGGCTTTGTCAGCTTACGCTTTAACTCTTGGAGCTTTTATCATGATTGGTGGTAAGATGACGGATATTCTGGGCCCTAAAATGGTGTTTCTTTGGGGTTTAGCTCTTTCCTCAATCATGTCGCTTATTTGTGCTACTGTCGAGAAACAAATCATCGTATTGATCGTCTTCAGAGCACTTCAAGGTGCTGCTGCCGCTGTTACTATTCCCTCAATGTTTCCCATTGCGTACTCTTACTACGTGGATAACGGCCTACCAACCGCTCTGCTGATTATTATCTCGCTGATGACTACTTCCACTGGAATCGGCCTGGTTCTGGGAGGAGCTTTCTCTCTCACAGCAATCGGGTACAAATCGTTGTACTTCTTCTCTTTTGGAACCGGGATGTTTGTTTCTATTGTGTTGTACCTTTCTATGTATCCTGTTGAGATTCACCAGGACAACAAGGACCAAAAGCTGAGAAACTTGGATCTACCAGGCACCGTGATGATTGTTGCTGGGCTTCTTTTGATTATTTTGGGACTCACAGAGGGTGGAGACTCTTGGAAGAAGCCAAGTGCCTATGTTCCTATTCCGATTGGTGTTTTGATCCTGGCTTTCGGTGGATGGTTTGAGCTGGTTTATATTCAAGGCTTTAAAGACCGAGAAGCCGAGAAATCAAGAATTAGAACCGAAAACACAAAGAAAGGAGGTGAGTTGGTCACAGAATGCACTAAAATAAAGGATTGGAGAAGTGATTTGCTTATGCTCATCCCAAGAGAAGCATTTAAGATCACGAATTTTGTCCCTTTTATGGTGGGCGTACTGTTCTGTTACACAAATTACGTTACACTTACTACTCTCACAGTTCAGTACTCTCAGTTAATTGAGGGAGATAATGCTATGATTGCTGGTCTGAAAGCGTTGCCTATAACAATTGGAATGTGCTTTGGGTTACTAATCAACAATGAGAAGATCATCTACAGAATTTCAATGAAATGGATCATTGTTGCCTCTCAGATCGTTATTGTCTTCATGGTGCTCTGGGTATCTTATCGTGACTATCACAAGAAACAGAATTTTTGGATATATACTGCAGCTCCTACGTTTCTACTCGGCATATTCATCAACACATTCTTTGGTGTGTATATGAATGCTATCCTGAGGAACACACCGGGCCATTTACAGGGTGCTGTCTCCGGCCTGTTGCAGACTTGTGGCCAAGTTGGTATTTGCTTAGGTAATGCCTTAGCAGCAACGATTCTGGGGTTGATGGATAGAACAAATATCACAGAACAGCTTAAAGAGGAGTACAACAAGAGGTTTAAGCACTGTTATTATATGATTATGGCGTTACAAGCGACTATGGTGCTTGCTCTCTTGTTTTTGAAGGACCAGGATTCTGTTATGAACGAAACCAAGGAGTCCGAAAGTGATATCTCCACTGATATTGAGGTGTAAAGAGGTAAATTAATGGCATAAACGTCGATTTAACAACAGTAGTATTAATAGACGTGGCACTGCTGCGGACCTAACCGGAGATAAAAATTAAACAGTCCCGCTGCATGAAGAAGCGGTGGTGTCCGGGTGTTGTTTAGGGGGTTATTTTTATACATTGCAATTATTTAGGGCAAATGGGGTGGAGTATCAAGATGTAGCCATATAAATAGATCAACCAGCCACTCCTTAACACGCTCATCATATCCATTTCACCATATCATCACAATTGCGACAACAAGCACCCCTGGTCACCACGTGTGAACAAGCCATCTCTTGCGTGTTAGATCTCCAGATCTGAGCCGGCGGAGACGCGGGATTCCCCGACAACACACTCATCGTCCGGGGTATAGAGAAGCGAAGTAGCGCATTCTAACCGCCAATCTTGAGGCTTGGTATTCCACCCTTTTAGCTAACGATTTTCTCACAGTTTCCCGCTTTTGAACGCCTATTAATAGCGCCGATAATCGTCCCAGCGGGGTCTAGACCTCTAAAACGCGGTGTGCGCTTGAGACGCGCGGAAAAAGTGTGCTCATCGCCTGGAGTTTCCGCTGGCTCGAGATTCCGGTGGGTTTGAATAGTGAGCTTTTCGTGGCGTAATGGAGTCAATTGTGATGATAAATAGGGTATTTCGACTATTCCGAGCACACTGAGCTAAAAATAATTGTGTGTTACTATACATTTATTTCCCGCAATTGCCCTCGCCCCAACTCACCATACACTCATCCCTGCATGATCTAAACTAAACTTTCCACCCTCTCGCTGTGCGATCGTTTGTACTTTCCCGCAAGAGCGCCGGTAGAGGAGCTAAACAATTGCCAAGTGCGTCTGTTTGCCCCAGATCCCGCATAATCTGCGCCATGTTCACGCAGCTGTGTTGTTGTGCTCTCGGGAAAGAGAATTTGCCCGAGACTGGGGCTGAGGGGATGGGCTGGTATAAAAGAGTGGGATGTAGCCCTGTGATCGCAGCAGAGGTTCTTTATAGCCTGTTTATACTAAGAAAGGAACATGACCACCGAGACCCTCGAAAAACTGCCTAAGGCAGAGCTCAAATCCGAGGCCAAAAACACCACCGAGACCACCCACGAGCTCGGTGTTTCAAACAGTGTTTTCGATTGGTCCAGAACAAACTCGGACTTCTCTGAGGCTAATGTTCTTAGTTCTACTGTATCCCAAGACTCTGCCCACTCTGAATCCACCCTATTGGACGATGATGATTCTGATTACCCAGAGGGTGGCTTGAAGGCCTACTTAGTTGTGTTTGGCTCCTTCATGGGCCTCATTCCAGCCTTCGGTATTTCGTGTACTGTTGGTGCTATCCAGACATACATTTCCTCCAACCAGTTGGCTGATGTTAACACTTCCACCATCTCGTGGATTTTCTCCCTTTTCAACTTCGTCTCCTACGCATCTGCCATCTTCTCCGGTGCTTATTTCGACCACTCCGGCTCCGCAAGACCACTTACTTTCGGCTCTATTCTCTTCCTCTGTGGCCTCTTCGGAACTGCTAACTCCACCGAGGTGTGGCACTTCATTATGTCTTTCGGTATTGTCCTCGGATTTGGAACCGGTATCTTAACTTCACCACTCATTAGCGTCGTTTCGCACTACTTCAGGGAAAGAAGAGCTACTTACACCAGTTTGGCAACCCTCGGAGCTTCGGTCGGTGGTATCGCCTTCCCAATGCTCCTAAAAAAGCTCTACCCAGCTGTCGGCTTCCCATGGGCAATCAGAATCCTGGCCTTCATTTGTATGGCGTGCTTGGCCACTTCAATCGTCTTCGCTAAGGAGAGAGTCCGCAAGGAGAAACCACAGGTCACCGACGTGAAGTCTTTCCTCAAAAACAACTTATTTGAGATCTTGGACTACCGTGGATTCAAAGAGTTCAAATTCAGCTGTGTTGTTGCTGCTGTTACCCTCGGTGAAGTTTCCTTGATGTCTACCTCTATCTACTTCCCATCTTACGCTATGATGAGAGGCTACTCTGCTGATGTGTCTTATTTGTTGGTTACCATCGTCAACGCTGCCGGTATCGGAGGAAGAATCATCCCAGGATACCTCTCAGACAGATTCTTTGGACCTTTTAACACTGTTATCATCACCAACTTCATCGCCATCGCATCGATGTGGGTCGTTTGGCTGCCATTTGGTGAGAAACTCGACGCTCTTTATGCCTACGCTGCTCTCTACGGCTTCTTCTCAGGCTCCATCTACTCGCTTTCCCCAGTGCTTGTGGGTGCTGTTTCACGTACTGAGGACTTTGGAAAGAGATACTCCACAATGTACATCATCACCGCATTTGCCATGCTCGTCTCCATTCCAGTCGCTGGTGCCATTATTGGAGACGGAAAGGTCCAAAACTACAACTACTACATCATCTACTCCTCTGCCACCGGAATCGCCTCTGTCTTCTTGCACTTCGTCACTCGCTGGAAGATCGTGGGATGGAAACTGGTCGGAAAGGTGTAACGACTTATGACTATAACTAATATTAATGACTTATGATATGATATTCCCGTAGTATACATCAGGCTCTGATCTTGTCCTGAACCGCGTAGTTCTTGATGGTGTTTCTGATGAACCAGTCGGCGAACTTTCTAACAGACTTGCCCTCTTTCACTTCAACGAACTTCTTGCCATCCTCCTCAGCAAGAACGATGTCCAAGTCGCTAACTGGCACAGTCTCTCCCTGGAGAAGCTCACCCTCAGTCCACTTGAGCTGCTTGTTGTTCATCTTGTAAGTGAGCAGAATAGCCTCGAGCTCTGGGGCCTCAACATCGAGAAGCTTAGCGAGCTTAGTGAGCTCAAGCTTGGAGTAAAGAGAAAGGAAGGCCTTCAAACCTTGCACCTGGACGATAGGCTTCACCTTGAGCATGAACACCTTCAAGTGTGTGGAAAGAGGGTCGTTACCCGGCTCACCAACAGAAACGGAGATGAACTTAGGGGAGCCGAACTTGAGCAAGTCTTCGTACACTGGAAGCGACTCCTCACCACCTCTGGTGGTCTTAATGTACTTCTCGTTGAACTTCTCCTTGATGCTCTGGTAAAGCACGTCGTCGAGTCTTGTTGGGCAGAGACCCACAAGAACAATCAGCAGAGCATACATCTGCTCGGTCTTCTTCGACACAATGTCGTACTGGCCGGATCTGTTGATGTTCTTTGTGCGCGAGATGTAAAGAAGGATGTGCGAGAAGGTCTTGATGGCGTCGGCGTAACGGTAGAGCATCAGGTAGCAGTATCCGACGTAGTAGTAAGTAGTGAAGTGGCATCCTGGGATCTTGGTGAAGAAAGCTCTCTTGTCGAGGTCAATGTACTCCATTGTCTTCAAAGCGAGGGTGAAGTCACCCAAAAGTGTGTGGATTCTTAAAAGACCGATGATGGAGAAGTAACCGAGGTTTCTGTAGAGCGGAAGCACACCGTACTCACCAGCAACGGAGACATCAGTAACAGCACCAAGTTGCTTGTTGACCTTAAGCTGCTCGACGATCTGGGAGCGGCCAATGAGCGAGTAGAGAGCGTTAAGCACGGAGTATGCGCCCCAAACCTCGCTGTGCTCAAGAACGTATTTAAGCTCAACAGGGTCGGATTTGCCCTTGTTGGCAACAAGCTTGGACTTGTAGATAGCGAACTGGTTGAACTGGTAAATGAACTCGTCAATGATCTCCCAGAGCCACTTGTTAGGAAGCTCAAGGTCCACAGGACCGTCCTCATTGTTGAGGAGAAGGTTGAAGAGGTTGCAGTAGTTGTTGTACGAGCCGGTTCTGTGCTCGAGGGTAGGAGTTAAACGAGCGTAAACGTGTCTGTAGTAAACTTCGGAGTAGAGAACAAGGAAGACCTGGTCGTTGGAGACGAGGTCAGCGATCTCCATAGGAGATGGCCATGCTGTTGTCTTGTAGTGCTGCTCTGTGAGCTTGTTGAACTGGGACTCGTAGCACCCGTGGAGCTCGTAGACGTTGTTGTCCAGGTAAGCCTTGTAGAACTGCTTGATGAACTGTGTGACTGGTTCTGGAATTGACATTGTGGTGTCTGATTGGCCCGTTATTGTAGCTTGTTGTAGATGTGATCTGTGAGACTAGAGTTGATTTTTTTCACTGCTTCGACGATGGGAGTTGCTTAATCGGGAAATACTCCATAAAGGGTGCTTTAAGATGTTTTCCCGCGAAGACGTTTTATGACCTCACAGATCAACAAAGAATGCGTATCGGACCGATTTCAAAGGGAAATGGAAAGCTCGGGGCTCAATTTTACACCCCAGTCGTCTAGAAAGAGAGCAGAAGAGCACCATGTTCCACTTAGCCAAGGGATTGTATGCCCGTTATACCATGAAAGAGGAGTACGCTGTGCTCATTCTAGGCTTGGACAATGCTGGTAAGACAGTGAGTTTTCTATTTCCTTAGGCTGCCTAATGACAGCACTAACAAATCAGACATTCTTCGAGAAGATCAAAGAGCTTTACACAGACCTCAAGGTTACACCGCCGGAAAGAATTCACCCAACAGTGGGCCAGAATGGTAAGAAAATTGAAACAATCCTAGTTATCCCCGTAATCAAACTAACACACTGCAGTATCACACATCTCAATCGATAAGATATCCATCAAATTCTGGGATCTCGGTGGCCAGGAGTCTCTAAGGTCAATGTGGGAGGAGTATTACATGCACTGCCATGGAATCATCTTTATCATCGACTCCACAGACAAGTCCAGACTGGAAGAGTGCTCCGATGCCTTGCTGAATATAGTAGACGATGAGACAATAGCGAACGTGCCGATCTTGATGCTGGCGAACAAACAGGACAAAGACGATCACATGGAAGTGGAGGATATCAAAGAGATCTTCAACAAAATGGCAGAACATCTCAATGCTAGAGACTCAAGAGTACTGCCTATCAGTGCGTACACCGGAGAGGGTGTCCGAGACTCAATTGACTGGATAAAGGTTAGAATGTTGAGAAACAAACAAGAGAGACCTCCGAACTTTAAGTAGGCCGGCGATGGTAATGAATAACGATCCTATCTGAGAATTGTAGTTAGTAGCTTGTGTAATGCAAAGTTTCGTATATCACGTATATAGTAGTCCCAATAGCAAAAAACAGGTAACAAAAGCAAAAAAGGGTATCATAAAAAATGCAGTAATAGAGGACTTTCCCCAGCTTAATAGTTCATGCCCACAGTACGGGCAAGAACGTCAAACTCACTTTCTTCAACACCAATACGCTCGACATCGCTTGCAAAGTACTCTTTCAACTCACTTACTTTGAAGTGCCTAGCCCATTTCAAATCACGGAGCATGCCAGAATTGACAAAGTCAACCTCCTTAAGATTCCCGTTAGCAACACTTTTGGAGGTCTCAACAAAGGATCTGATATTTCTATAGTTAAGCCATGCGAGCGATCTCAAGTCCAAAGACTCCAATTTCTCTAACTTACTCATGTGTCTCAACACATCCAGCTCGTACAACTTGACAAATTCGCTCTCATGATAGCTTTTAACCTTGAAGTAAACGTTAGCATCTGAGAGGTAGTGGGCTACCTCAGAGCTTCCGTTGGCTGGCAGCTCACAGCCTAGTACTGTGTCGATCAATGAGGGGATTTTGGGAGAGACAGGATTAGACTCCTTGTTGTTAACAATGGCAAAATCACCAGAGAGGGACAGCTGAGACAAATCCATCGTCTTCAGATTTGGGCACATATCAATCAAGTAAAGAACGTAGCCAATAGGCAAATCTTTAGACCCTGCATATTTCAGCAAAAACTTATTGGTATAAGGATGAGGTGAGTAAAAAGGCTGGGTCTTGGGATCGCTCATAACCGAAAAGTTGACAGTTTTACTCCCAATATTAGAGCGATTGACTTGAGCCAATGGGTCGTGACGCAGCAGAGACGGCTTCTTCTTCACCAGGACATTGATAGTGCCTGTTTTGCGTCTCAGTTTCTTTCTCCACTTGAAGATGCGCTTCTTCATTGACTCCTTCATATTAGTCATATCCAGAGCATCGTAGACTCTCCACTTAGATAGGATGCGAGAAAAAGAAGATCCGACTGAGATGGTACTATCACAGCTCATACTCGACTTCGACTTGCTCAAGGTATAAGAGTTTAACATGGAAGACCCGTACAATGGATCATCTCTGTACTTCCAGTCTCTCCAGGAGGCTAGAGCGTACTCCAGAACCTCTGGACCAATGTGATGCTCATCCTGGTCAGCGTCTTCATTCTCACCGTTGTTGTTGTCGTTGGTATTGTTAGTCACAGAGGCCAGTTCAATGTCCACCTCTTCGTCGAGATCAACCTCTCTGGTGATAACACCAGAAGAGAGTTTAGACAGGTCCAAGTTCTTAATCAAAGGACCATTCTTGAACTCCTTTAACGAAGTGATCAACTGCGCCACACGATAGCTCGAAGTGAGCATTGGAGTCTCGTAGACAACGTACTTAGCAGCCTTATAGAAGTGCGTATTAACATAGAGGCAAGAAACCTGGGTTCTGTGGTCCTGAGTATATGTAAGAATCAACTTGATGATCTCAATGGGTAAGTAGTTAACATTAGCAAACGGGACTGGTGCGCGGGAAGAAGACGAGAACAGCGAGAAAGCATCAGAATCCAGCTTTGTCAAGAACCTCTTGACCTTACTGTCAGGGTTGATCAACGATTTGTAACTGAATTTTGGTCTAATTGACCTGGATGAAGCAGCATTGGTGTTTGTGTGATCTGTTAGCTCCACAACTTGGTCCTCCACCTCGCCAGTGTCGATATCCATCAAGTCCTCAAGGTCATCATCGTCCTGGCTCTCACTGCTGATATTTTCAAGCTCATGAGCTAACTGCGATAGCGCATGGCCCGTGGAGGCATCATGATCAAGTCTCTGTCTCTTGGTGTTGTGATTATAGCTGTAGGCGCTGTGAGCGGACCCAGAGCGGCTCAGTGAACCCGTAGGCGACGATGACAAGCTTGAGTGAGGCCGTAGGACGGAGTGGCCATAGTGGTTGTAGTTGGAATTGACGATGTATATCTTGTTCTTTGTGGTGAAAGGCGACGGCCTTGTCTGCTGAAGCTGTGTTGCCATTGCTTGCTCGGTATGCGGACTTAGAGAGACGACTAGTAGGGCGCTTAGCCTTCAAGCAGTACCAGTGGAATCTCACAGGTCTCAAGATCTCAGTTTTCACTTACCGCCGTGCGTAAATGAGGGAAATTGAACACTTTAAACGCCTTCAAGATCTCGTGGACAGGCGCGTGCGTGAACAATAACAAACTTCACGTCGTGTGGGGCCACGGTACTGAGTGTAACTATGTGCGGTGGCGGAGTGGTGATCGTGATGGTGCCCTAGCCAGATGCCGAAATCGCTGGGGAACTCGAATGTGACGCCGGATTTGGCTTTCTTGTTTACGATCCCGCTAGAACCTACTTGTGAGCAGATAAGTGAAGAGAAAGACACCTGGAAAGTTGATAGGCAATCATCAACAAACAAGTAGCCACGGTTGGAAATGCGAAGTGCGGCCCGGTTCAGGGTCTGAATGCGGAAGCCCTCGGCGAGAAAATGCGGAGGATAACGTTGCTACAGCAACTTTTGCATGAGGGTGTAATGTTTGGATGTTTTGTGCGATAATTTTAAATTTTTCTTAATTGAAATCCGGGTAACCCTATTAGACTTCCTATTGCGGAGAATTTCCTCTTACGGGTGTTTCATGTTTTTCTCGCCAGCCTTGTAACTAGAGAAACCTGTAGGAAGGTACCGAACCTCAAACCAGATTTTGCTTTCATACATTGTTTCACAAAGTAAAGTCCCTCTTTCTGGTATTATCAATCACCTACAGACCGTATAATAGCACGATACACACTGGACAGTGAATTGTGCTAATACTAAGGTTTCTATAGCGGTATAGAAGTGGTTCCTGGTACCTTACTGTCTCGAAAGATCTCCCGAGCAGATCTTCATTGTTTCAAGTGCTCTTTTGGAGACTTAAGATGGACTATTCACCACGGTCTTCGAAAACAACACCAGGAAAGAGCTCCAGATGGACTCGTTTCCAGGAGAAGATATCCCAAATGTCATCCTCGCCCCGGCCTCAGCTCTCAGAGAAGACACACAGCTCGCCTATCATCACCAGAATTGACTCTACAAGTTCCCCTGAGCTTTTGCCACCGAGTCTAAGCTCCTTCCACAGCAACGGCAATTGTTCCACGGTGTTACCGAAACAAAGAACAACATCGATTCCCAGATCAGGCTCTTTTACACAACCTCTATTGTCCTCGGCTTCGACCGCGTCAGTGGGCACAGTTCTTCCATCAACACCTCCAAAAGTGACACCTTTTCTCCATTCGAAGACGTCAACACCGAGAAAACAGAAGAAGTATAACAATGAAAGCTGTTGTTTCTGTGAAGAATCTCTGTCTCTTCGACTCCAAGTTGAGAAGATTTTGGAGCTGACCTGTGGCCATATTTGTCATGAGGAATGTCTATGGCTTTTGATAAACGAGGCACCCAATTCATCGTTGGAGATTCACAAGATATTTCCAAGATGTGATGATTGTGATAAGGTGACATATCCAGCTGATGATGAGCTTAGGGATTCAATAATATCCCGCTATCTGATCAACAAGGACTTTTCGAGACCAGTTTTTCAGCAAAGCAAGGATATTTCGTTAGAATCACAGATAGAACACGCCAAATTCCAGAGATTATCACTTCAAAACAAGAACTCCAAGGATTTGAGTATAACGGTACCGGATTTCAAGCCACCGTCTCGGCCTCCATCTCATTTCAACGATCAGCCACGACACAGAACACACAAGTCACGTGGTTCTTCCATTTCGGCGATTTCTTCAATCGTATCATCAGTACCGAAGAGTCCATCACCCACAACACAGTTGTTTTCTACTAATCCGGTGTCTTTGGCATTGCTTCGCTCTGAACACACTTCTAAGCTGGTGAGAGAGCTACGACTGAATAGTGTTGAGGCATCTGAAGGCTTGGAACAAGAGCTTGACAACTATGGAGTTCTGAGGCTTGTTGATACACTCGAAGTTGCTTGTGAATCAAGTGCGACTTTTAAGGAGATGATAATATACTTATTCCAGCGTTCTCTCGTTATGGTTGATGTTAATTATACGAAAATCTACCACTTCAAATTGAACACCGAAGGCTCAAGAGTTTGCACGCCAGATCACGAGACTCTGGAGTTGAAGAATTTGACGTTCAATGGCAAATCAAAGTCTCTATTTATAAAGCAAAAAGAGCCCAAGATCTTGGAGAAATGGATCGCCGGTTTGTGTGACCCGGAACAAGACTTTGACCTCGAGAATTTGTCCTCCACAGTGGATCCAAAGGCAACAACGTCTTCTCAAGAGCTGGAAGTTGATAGAAGCATTCTCACACTTCCTATTCTTCTTTCACCATTGAAAATCCCGGACTCAGAGAGCACAGTTCAGACCCCACGGACTCCAAAGACTCCTTTGGAGTTCCACAAACCCCAACATCTCTGTGTGGTGGTGGACCACGAGAAACCATTACAGACGAACAATATCATAACATTGCAGAATATCTGCACTGTTTTGTCGACCAAGTTCTCGGGCTTCCATTTAATATGCTCGAGAAACTCAATGGAGGAGGTGTACTCTTACGGCCGAGGCACTGAGAGTATCAAATCCATTGGAAAGCCTGAGGACTGCAAACACAGCTCCACTGTTAATGAAATCTTGGAAAATCTTCCACTTGAAGAAGATATTGGTGTCTGCATTTTATCCACCAAATTTGACGAAAAGAGTCTCGACCAGCTGCCTGTTCGTAATGCGCTGGTTGTTCAAGTCGGCTCCAGCAGTGGCAAGAAGAGAAAGTCCTCTAGCAGTATCACTGTTTCTTCATGGGACGATGTTATGGAGTGTCTTATCTCCAAATATGAGCTTTCATTCGGAATCGGAGCTGAAGAGGATAACTCTTTCACTGGCAACGGTGATGATGAGTTCAACTCCGATTTCGACTCCGATTTCGACTCTGACTTTGACTCTGACTTCGAAACAGCAGAGAGACCCAGTCTAAACACCAGCGAAGAGCATATCGCAACATCTCCGGAGTCAATTGGCGTGCAAACAGGCAGCCCAGAGGCTGAGGAAGACACCTCCACCGTCGCAGGGTCACGTCGAGAGAGCGTGGCTACTACGTGCGGTGCTAAAGAGACTAAGGACGCACAACGGTGGAGCACTCTATTTCAGGAGATTGACGAGGCACTAAACAGCACTCTTTGAGCCAACTGAGTATTTAATTTTAATGAGAACACGCCAGATTTCAGGTAGAAGATAGGGAAAAAGCGGTGCCATGCGCAGGCTCGGAGAAAGCAGCGCAAGCGGACGCTGTGTTCGGGAAATAAAATATGCGGTGGGCTCTGAAGGTCGAAACAACCAGCTAAGAGAGCCGATTTAACCTCCGTGGACGATTGCAGAGTATTGAACGATTTTAAAGCGTTTGAAGCCCCAAAATCTACTACAATACTCACGTTTTTTAACACCTATTCGGCTATCTGATCTCACAGATCAACGCCTTTCGTATCTTGCTGTGAAACCCGCCTTAGACACGACTACATCAGATACAATTACATTTCTATCTCTAGAATAGAGGCATGGGCGTCATTGGAGTACACGTTTTCGAAGACGACATGGCGTGCACACACCTGGCGTACTGTCTTCACGAGATCGCTAGGCCTCCATATGAAGACTTCCACGAGTCTCTGACGAGAGCGCTGGAAAGCGAGTATCTTGAGACTGATATTTCCGGTGAGGTCTTAACGATAGCTGTTTTGCTGCTTGGACTCAACAGTAGAGCTGTTATTGAAAACTCGAGTCACGAGAATATCCAGGAGCCGTACCGAGGTATGGTGCTTCAGTTTGTTGACCGCCATAGATCATCGTGGCTTCAACTCACTTCGCAAGAACAATCTCAGCTATTACAGGAAGCCCACGACGCAATTGCACTGAAGATCCTTAACCCTTCGTCATGTGAATCTTATGAGCTGTGGCTTGATACGGACGATTTGGATGATTGGGTGGCCGTCATAAAGACCTTAGAGATGAACTTGTGAGGGCTATGGCGGTCATGGCACAGGGCTCGGTCGCAGGCCTTCAATCACCGGCTGTGAGCCCCCGGGAGTGAAAAAATTAGAAAATGGCATAATTTGATTGTATTGTAGACAGCTAATCATGGCATATAACATTGGCAAAATCTAGAGCCCTCCACTAAACTTTGTACTGCAGAGCAGCGAGGCGTTACCCGGCCGAGGCGGAAATAATATCAATGCAGGGGCCAAGGTGTGAAGCAAATATACTGGGGGAAGAAAAGATATTAATTCTTTCTGATACTAACTCACATGTTCTCCTATCCTTAATCACATTCAACGCAGAATGGGTGCCTTTGGTCCCCAAGTTTACGATGACGATGGCGCTTGTGACCACTTGGCTATGTCTGCTGCAAAAGACGACCCATTAGACGAGCTCTTCAAACCTTCTATTGAGGAATTAAAAGATGCTGATTATATCGAACACGACGAATGCGGTGCAATTCTGTCGATGTCCATTTTGTTGACTTCCCTGGAAGACTACTCCAAGATAGATGCCATGAACGATGAGCAATTAGGTAAGCCTTACAGGAGGTACGTGGAGGAGTTCGTGAAGAAGAACCAGGCCAAATGGGATGCCACGCCAAAGGAAGAGCGCAAGTCCATTCTCAGCAAGACCCACTTCTTGATTGGCGAGCTTTACAATAAAGAAAAGTGCGAGACCCTGGAGCTGTGGACTGAGGGTGGCCACCCTGAGGAGTGGCTTGAGGTTGTTAACAAAGTGAAATCTGACTTCGAGGACGTCTTTGCTAAGTACTGATGACTTTGGTATAAATACACATGCAATTTTGCTTCTATAGATTTTTCAAGTTCACATATCTTCGCTGGCTCTTCCGAATCTCTCCAATTCAGTGTAAAGATTGGATACCCATAGATCACGATCCTGTCGTGAGCGACACATGAAGACCATGCTTTGGCCAGTAACTCCTAGACGACTAACCATCTTCACCAACCCTGGATTTTTAACAGCAATGTCTGAGCTGATGTCATTCAAATGCTGCAGTGCTTTATCAGCAATGGCTCTCTTGGAACCGAACCATAATGTGAAACAGCGAGATGGCTCATCATCAGAACTTAACCACCCATCCTCGTAGACTCGAGGCAAAAGAGTGCTTCCAGGCTTCACCTGATCAACGTCCGTGTCTCTCGGTAGCAAATCCAATGAACAGATAGTACCCGAGTAGATATAGCAGTCTCTCAACGGAATTGTGATATAGTGTTTGTAGTGAGTTGTAGGCTTAATGCGACCACCCAGACCCCGTGCATCCTTTTGGTAGAGAACGACATAGCCAGGAACAAGAACAACAAAATATCTCTTGAATGTAGAGTGCTTCTTAGGCTTTTGGAACAAGAAACCAGATCTCACAATAGGACGGAACATTGAGTACGGCGTAATGTTGAAGATACTGTCGTTGGCGTCACCTTTCGTGGCTTCCCATTTTGGTGTCACCTGTGAAATGTCGGTCTCGTGTCCAGACATGGTCATGTCGAGTTTCTCAGCGTTATCGTCCCTGATTGAACGGACTAGTTCCTTGTCCTTAGCAAGACGTTTCTCCCAATAAGTTCTTATGGATCTCAACCTGGTGATCCACTCATCCCTAAGCTCTCTTGTGCGTGCCTTGAAAACCATCCGAGTACCATTTTTCATCGTGATAGCAAAATACGTATCCCTTGGTACCTTGTTCCACTCATGGAATGATCTCACTTTGTCACCCCACACGAAGCTGTTTGCAAATTCGACATTCACGGGTATATCATTGGCTTCATACTCGCCAATATCAGCAACCTCAAGCAAATTCAAGCAATTAGACCCCTTCGCCATGTTAACTCTCCTTTGGTACTCATAAAGCGCATACACATCTCGCCTTTCAAACTCATCTTGGTCAGCTCCCTCTAGCCAGTCAACATGCCCATGGTCGTCCATACGATAAGGATTATTGTGATATACTGAAGGAATCAGTTCTGAAAGCATCTTCTGATCTTGACCGGAGAGAGATTTCTTATCGAAGAGCGTTCTATCATACGGCAAAGGAGGAATGCACTTGTGGGATTTGGAAAAGAAGAGAAGTTGATCACACGTACTGAGATAATCAAATGAGACAACTTGTTTCTTGGGGAAACCTCTCTTCAAGTGCCCTTCTCTGGTTGTAAGCCTCACTAGAAACCCTTCAATAGGAGTCGGCTCTTCCAAGATCTTTCCACTTTTCAAAGATACTGTTCTGGGATAGTGTTTCAGATATCTCAACTCCATGTTATGTGTCAAATTCATAGCCTGCTGAAAGAACAAATTGCCCATAGTCTCTCCAAACATCCATTCAAGACGATCGTAATATCTCCAGCAAACTCCGATTATACCTTCCGTATCATTTAGCTCGTCAACAATATCTTCAAAGCCCGCTTGAATGAGCTTGTTTCTCACTTTGCTCAACATCTCTAGAACAATCGGCTGCTTTAGCATGTGGTAGCCATGGTCCTTAGCCTTCAGTCTCACTCTTAAGAATTTGAAATCCACAATATGGTCGTAGAAAGATTGCGAAAGATTGAGGTTCAATGATATCTTCAAACGAGGAATCTGTGCTTTGATGACAGTAGGCGCTTTCACGCCAAGAATCTCATTGAAGAACGTATACCAGCGGACAGACGATGTGGGCGTTTGGCATCTTAGAATGTAGATCTTCTCTTGCCGCACGAGTGAGATGCTTCTATCGAGTGTATTGTAAAAGTTGACATGACAATCTCTGGATATTGTGAAGTCAAGCTGACCTTTAGAGTGCTTGGAGTCCTCTTCATCGGGTATTTCATGGTTATCATAAAACTGCAAAAGAAAAGGATCATCAACATCACCTGTAGATCTCACAACGACAATGTACTCTTTCCATCTCTCAAGAACTCTCGTATCACACGGCTCAGCTTCGGTGAAGTGGATAAACCCCGGCACATTTGCAATTTTTGATGGAATCTTTACCATGACTAACATCTTCTCCATCTTGATGATCTCACCCTCATGAAATGTTCTGACGAACCTCTTGTAAAGCTTCTTTTGCTTAACACCTCTTAGGTCTCTCTTGAATCGCTTCTTGGTCATGGAGGCTACTGTCTTCACCTTGTCGAGAGCGACTTCATGCCTTTGATCAAGCCTACCTATTTGAACATTGGCCTCGGGAGCAGGCTTGAGCTCCAGAATCCTTGATGCCGAGCTGCCAGCTCTTGATCGACCGGCTTCTTCGAATCTTACTTTGTTGTGTGGTAATGGCGAGAGCATTCCAGCTGATTGTGGTCCAAAATTGTAGTCCACGAAGGACTCTGCAGATACCTGAGAGCTCTTCACAGTTGAATTGTCAGCAGAACTTATAAGAATAGTGGGTGCTTCAATAGAGGTATTGTCATTAGAATTTTCATGGCTTTGAGGGGTGAAGGTAGGAAGAGTTGGGGTGGCAGCAACCTGATCCGCCGACGTGATCGATTCGTCATTAGCGGTGTAGAAGCTTTCGTTGGCTGTTGATGCCAATGAAGCTTGAGGTAAAGTGGCCATCGACATCCCGCTGTTCTGCACTGGGCTCAAGAAAGCCGGTGAATTTTGACCGTTCATATGGTTTCCCGAACTAATCGTTGTCATTTGCGGGTGTTTTGAATGATTTGGAAGCAAATTGTATTGCTTATCGAGGTCATTATCGTTATCATTATCATAATGGTTGTCGCCTGTTCTGTTGTGGTCTTCAACGCTATCAATATCCTTCATGCTACTTGTGCAGTCATCCTGTGATAAAACTTCAGGTTGTATGACATCCATTTCCTCCTTGAAGGTCATGAAGTCATCAGAATGCTCATCTTCGTCATCATCGCTCTCAGATTCCGATCCTGAGGTGTCATCGGTTACCTTCTTAAACAGCTTCACAATCCTTTTAGTGCGCAAGTCACGACTGAAATCGTGAAGACCAAGACGCTTGGTGTTCGAATTGAAGTCTTTTAGCGAATTTTGAACGTCAGAGTAAGTGTGCTTACTCCAGGTCTTGAAGAGATTCTTCTTCTGTTCCTTGAACCAAAGGTCCGGGACACCTCCTAGCAAAATTACCTCAGAAACGGCGGCAATTTCTTGGATATCGCCATACAGAAACCTCGAAGCTGTGAAAGAGTCAGCAGGAAGATCAATAAGCCCATTTGTATCTCGTTCTTCTTGCGATGGCGTCGTTTGCTCCGGCAGTGCCTCTGAGCTCATCTCCTAGCTGATGATAACAACACAAGCGATGCTGTCAAATTCTCAGAGATCAAGCAGGGCGGTTGGGATATTACTGACAGGAAGTCAACAAAATGCACTGTTTACCACAGGGATAGTACTTTGAGTCCCAAAACTAGGGATATATCAGGTAATTTATCGTCTTTTGCCGTTGAAGGTGTTGCAAGCAAAGCGCAAGTTCGCACCAGGCTGAATTTGGACCTGCGCTCGGCTCGGAGCCAAGTGTTTGCTTTCTACCGTATTTATTGATAATACGGAAGGTAATGAGAGAAGCTAGTCTAGGCAATGCGAGATGACTTATTCTACAATAATACAGAATCCTCAAAGTAGAATTGTTGTGTACATTTTCACCTTATCTTCGGGGTTAAGAGAACAACCAATTGATTAGATGATATCATCCTCCTCGTTCTCTTCCAAGACGTGGCCCTGAGTTCTGAAGTTCTCTGGGGCCTCAATGCTTGGAATGAACTCCAGCACGCTGAAAGCGATACCAACAAGGCCGATAAGAGTACCAAGGATGGCCTTGATGACAGAGCCGTTGGCGCAGATGATACCGATAAGAAGGTAGACTGATGATGTTAGAATAATGCTATTCAGGGCGGAAACGATTGATACTTACACAAACCACGTCCAAGGAAGGAGAAGAGGAAAGACGCGTATTGATATGTGAGAGGTGGGATTCTGAATTCTGATCGAGTGTTAGTAAATGGACTAAGACACCAACCCGTGGGGAGAGAAAACATACCAAGGAAGACGATGCCGGCACCGAAGGCAATCAAGTAAAGACCAAGGAAGAAAGCTTGGCTGTAAGTAGGTTAGAAGTAGCTCAATTGATAGTTTATGAGGTGTCAAGACTCACATTCCTGATAAAAGCTGGGTAACACCGGAGAGGGCCTGCAGCTTGTGTTAGTAACTCCTGAAGGCTAATAGCAGTAAGAATATAGACGTACTGAAAGAGCACCCACGGCGAGGTTAACAATCTTGAACACTCCGTTAAGGTCTGACATGCTCAATTGGATCTAGATAATGGAGATAGAATAGAACTGATTGTGTGATGATAACAGTTGAAGTACGCGCCAACTTTATCATGGCTAGGTCCAGTGGCTGGCGGAGGCGCGAATAGCCTGTACGGGCTACGGGGTACAGGCCAAGTGAGGAATAATGGTGTGTACATCTACTGATCTATTAGAGGTAATCCACATATATGTATATCTCGAAAAGTAAACAAGAGGCAATATATAAAAAGAGGCAAATAGCAGAATAAAAGGATGGTAAAGCAGAACAATAACCTGTAGTGATAAAAAGTGGGTAAGGCCCATTAGCAGAACAACTCCAGTCAACTTGATACTTTGTATCTATTCACACAATAAACTCTCGAAAATGATGATGTAATAGATTCACAAAAGATAAAAAAGTGATGTTGTTAGCAGTAGTATGGTATTCGGAAGATGATGTGTTTAGAAGACAAAAGAATTGATATGTTTGTTTGTAGTTAAAAAGGTTATAGTAGTGACATTTACTCTTCGTCCTTAACATCAGACTTCTCCTCTGGAGCTTGAGCAGACTCTTCCTGACCGGTCTCAGACATGTCAGAAGTCCACAACGTCAAGTTGTCTCTGAGCAACTGCATGATCAATGTTGAGTCCTTGTAAGACTCTTCAGAAAGGGTGTCCAACTCAGCGATGGCGTCGTCGAAGGCCTGCTTAGCCAAATGGCAAGCACGGTCTGGGGAGTTCAAGATCTCGTAGTAGAAGACAGAGAAGTTCAAGGCAAGACCAAGACGGATTGGGTGTGTTGGTGGCAACTCAGTAACGGCAACGTCAGAAGCAGACTTGTAAGCTTCAAGAGACAAGTCAGCAGCCTCTTTACGTCTGTCGTTGGTGGCGAACTCAGCCAAGTAACGGTGGTAGTCACCCTTCATTTTGTAGTAGAACACCTTAGACTCACCAGAAGCGGCAGATGGAATCAAGTGCACTGTCAAAACGGACAAGATGTCGTCACAGATCTTGCTCAACTCAGCCTCAATCTTAGAGCGGTACTCACGGATTAAAGAGACCTGGCTCTCGTTACCCTTGGCCTCCTCTTTCTGCTCAATGGAGGAAACAATTCTCCAAGAGGCACGACGAGCACCAATAACGTTCTTGTAAGCGACGGACAAAAGGTTACGCTCCTCAACGGAGAGCTCCTGACCAGAGGAGGCGACGGCCTTCATGTTCTCGACCATTTCCTCATAACGCTCAGCCTGTTCAGCGAGCTTGGCCAGATAGACGGAATCTTCACGTGAAAGAGACATTGTAGATCTAAATTTAGCTGTTAGTAAACTGATGTTTTCAAGATAAGCATAGAGGACAAGCAGAAGTGCGGGAAATCTGAAATAGCTGCAAAAACCTGACCAGACAAAAGCTGATGCCAATACATAAAGAAAATGGCGGCTCTTCGAGTGTCCATCCAGTGTTCAACTTCAATCTAACTCATGACCTTTGTTCGCGCGACACAACCACTGATGAAGTGGCCTTTGTAGCGTTTACTCGGCCTTGCGCGCCCCCGCGACAGAGGGCAGTGTTGAAACATAAGCACAGTGGAGAGATACCACGAGACGCCGTAATCGCCTATGAAAAGACATCAACATATCCGCTTAAATCAACAAGGGGAGACCACTAATTCCTCAGAACACAAAGTATCCGTCAACAGACCACACGTAGCCTAGACTGCGCTGTTTGAAAGCTCCAGTAGCCAGCGCGGTCAAATCTCGGTCACCGTTGCGGGCGCGCCAGAGAGATCACGCTCTCTAACTCGACAGCTAACCGCGTCGATTTGACATTAAATGGAAAGCATTGTAAACATTGTGAGGAGTAGTTATTGAGGCCCATTAGAAAGAAGAACACATTGTGTGAGGCGGTACGTAGCCGCCGTGGTAGGTCACCGCCATACAAGCGATTGTGAAACAGGGGCGGCGGGAGGTCCCACCTGTTTGCCCAAAACACTTAAGACAACAAAGACGATACGGTGCCGCCACGGCGGAATTGGTGGCTTTGGTTGCAATAATGAGATGCCCGAAGTGCTAGTTGTTCGATGCCCAAAAATTGTGTACTTACTTTTGCGATTGTTGTTGTGTTATTGGAACCTATCAAGTGTTGTTGTTGTGTTTGCTGGTGGGAAATCGAAAATTGGCCCTTTCTCTCCCGACAACGAACAACTCCGGGCCCCCATAGCTACTGACACTGCGGTGGATGACAGACTCCTAATTTGGTTGTTGTTTCGCCTTTTGCGCCAATTCGACGCTGACGGAATGCGGTCCGCGCCACACTAGCGCACTCTCTTGACGTAAACACAGCGACCATCTGGGGCTTTTGTAAGGCGAGCTTCGTCAATTCGCGGCCCCTTCCGAAAAAAAATGGCGCAAGATTTTTTTTGCCACCCAGGCCGACAGAGTACGCCAATCTGCGCCATTTTGGGCCAGAGCCTTGCAAATGGAGTGTGGGGACCACTTAACACAATAGGAAGCTTAACTATGGACGATACTACAACTTTTTACCAGTCATGGTCCTATTCATTATGGCGACCGTAATATCGATCTAGCAGTATATACAGGGAACATCAACATAAAATTTAGGCCTTGGCCTGGCCAGCAGCAGCAGCAGCAGCCTGGGCTTGTTGCTGTTCGTACTCTATCTGCTTCTCGAGTTGTCTCTTCATCATCTCCTCTTGCGATGGGAGGTTACCCTCCACAATATCCTTCAACTTGAAGGTCTCCTTTGGCATCTCAGCCTGGGCCTTGAGCTTAGCCTCCTCTTCCTTCACGAGCTTCATAAAGGCCTGGTAGTTTCTGATACCCTCGTCATGAACAGCATCTAATGGGAACTTCTGTTTCTTCATTGGCATACCAAGAAGCTTGGTGAGGAAGTCGGCGCTGTGCTTCTTGGACTGATCCTTCTCCCACTCAGCACGCAAGAGCTCGACTCTCTTGGCGAAGTCTTCTGGCAGGTGCTCCTTGTCCTTGTAGGTGGCCAAAACTTGTCTAACGTCCTTGAATTGTTGTGTAGCGAGATACTCAAAGAATGGAATCAACTTGATCAAGGTGTCATCGGCCTGGCCATTCCATGGACCCAGCTTGATAGCATTCTCTGGCTGCAACTTAATAGCATTCTCGTCAACATCAACGATAACCATCTTGCTCAAATCTCTGTTCATCTTGGATAAATCCTTGATGTGGGCACCATCCTTGTAAAGACAGTGCTCTTTGTACAGCTGATATGTGATGAAGGCGTGCAATGGGTCCAATTTTTCAACGATCTTCTCGGAGTACATCATGTAGTTCGAGGAGAACAACACAATTTCGTAGTACTGGGACAAGTAGCCCAAGAAGTAGTCGACACCTGGTCTCTTTGCTGTCTTCCAACCGTTCTTCTGGGACCACTCACTGTGGATCAGCAAGTCTTCCAAAGTCAACACCAGAGTCAATGGACGCTTGTATGGCTCAGGTGGGGAGTCTGGCAAGAGATCTGGGAATGGCGGCTCTTGAAAGTAGGTAAAGATGGAGTTGAATCTTGCCTTAAATCTCTGGGAGAGCAGGTCGATTGTGTATCCGTTTGGAATGTCTTCTCTAATCTTTGGGTCCTCAGACTCATCCCAGTTTCTGGCAAGGTAACCAGCACCACCGACAGAGGCAGCGAGGAGACCAACGTAGAACAAGTTGGCGTATCTCTCTCTCTTGATGTCAGTGGAACTCTGAGGACGTCTCTTCTTGCTTCCGCTGGAATCACCAGAGGATTGGTCCTGTTCCGACTTGGCACCTTCGTCCTTGGCAGCTGGCTCATCGACATCGACACCAGCTTTAGCGAGCATATCGTCGGTCAAAATTGACTGCGGCTCATCCTTCTTTTTCTCCTGAAGTCTCAGGTTTGAGGTAGACATCCATCTGGCAGAGGCAGAGGAGGAGGCACCGATGGCGGCCCAGCTAACGGCTGGAGCGACACGAGCCTTGAGCGATCTGGTCAACAGTGCGTTGGCCAAGCGTAAGCTCATTGTTATTTAATGGTCACAGTGGGTGTTTATGGGAATAAGATGTATAATCATCTCCCCACCTTCTTCATGGCTTTTTCTTCCATCAGGTTCGGGCGCCTACGCTTCGTTCGATGACACCCGGACACCGCAACATTTGTTACCTGTTCCGAGGGCGGAACAAGTCGGTTAATACCCTTTGCAGATCAAGGTAAACACCAGGGACCGGGAAGACTGGGGGAGGCTGTTGAAATTCTCGCTTCCTGAACTTGTAAGCTGTTCGGCTATTACGTCGTTAAACCTACATTTTCTTTCGATTTCGTTGTGAAAAGTGGCACTTTCATTTATTCATTGCTCTGTTACTTCTAGTGCTACATTATTTTGCTGTATAAATTTAAGACCAGCTCAGGCAGCTATAAGGCGAAGAGCAGTTGCTTATAGACCACGTTTACTGATAGACCATTACCGGCCGGATAGAACGTCCATCATAAAGACATAAGGCACTGTAATGCCATTACAACAACGAGTGCAGAAGGCCCATGACCGAATTAGCAGTGGGCTCACAAGTGCAATTCAACAAGAGATACGACAGCAAGATTCAAGTGCAATCTCATCATACGAAGCTCTTATCGGAGATGCGAGACAAGAACTCAAGGATCTTAACAGGAGATATGACATCAGCTCACTGTCGCCAGTTGACAAGGTGGCATTGAACAGCTTGATGAATCTGAAGGCCAAAATTGTTGCTAGAAAGACCACAGCGGAGAACAGGGTCCAAGCGAAACAGCCGCTGATAATCAGAGACGACACGCGCGTGAGCGCTTCGAGCTATTCTTCATTTATGTCGGCCTTCCAGCCTGTCAATGTACCCTCAGAGGTGAAGAAGACGTCCTCGGTGACCAATGTGGTGAAACCACACGATATTGGCTTCAAGGTTCCGGGCTCATTAGGAGACGCTCCACAGCAGCGAAGCGTTTCCAATCCTCAAAGCCACAAGCCAACAAGAAGCTCGCTCGATATTCCTAGAAATCACCGAGTCACCAGCAGTTCTGGGTTGGGTCGAAGATCTCAGAGTCAGAGAAGAGAGCGCCCGAGATCAGTGGATTTAACCATATCGCAGGCAGCTTCTCTTGCGTGGGACCAGAAACCGAAGAAGAGTGCTCCAACATCAAGATCATCCTCTCCTGTTCGCCCTAATATGAAATCCACTCATAGCTCTTCTGTCGCAGGTGGGAGAAGATACGAATACACCCAGCCAAAAATCAACACCCAAATTAATTTGACATATGGATCCAGAAGTAAGTCACCGAGAACTCAACAGTCTCCCCAATTTCAACTTCCGCCACAGCAGCAAAAGCCACAGCCAAAGAAAGTGGCCATTCCTTCAGATGGACCACAGTTGAAAGACAGAGACTCTAGAAAAAAGGACGGCAAGAAAAAGAGCTATTCAGACCCGAGAATCCAAGAAGTCATGGAGAACTTACAAGGGGTGGATGAGGCCGCTTGCGAGCAAATTCTAAATGAGATCATGGTCACTGGGGAGCAATTGACATGGGACGACATCGCCGGCCTGAAGAATGCTAAACAGTCTCTCAGAGAAACTGTCGTTTACCCTTTCATCAGACCTGACTTGTTCAGTGGATTGAGAGAGCCTATAACTGGAATGCTTCTCTTTGGGCCACCTGGTACCGGTAAGACTATGATAGCCAAAACTGTCGCCAACGAGGCAAAGTCGACATTTTTCAGTATCAGTGCTTCTAGTTTGCTTTCGAAGTATCTGGGTGAAAGTGAGAAGCTCATTCGTGCGTTGTTCTTCATGGCCAAGAAGCTGGCCCCTTCGATCATCTTTTTTGATGAGATTGACTCTCTGCTGACGGCAAGAGGAGACGGCGAGCATGAGAGCTCAAGAAGGGTGAAGACAGAGTTTCTCATTCAATGGTCAGCATTGTCATCTGCAACAGCCAAGGACTCACCAGAAAAGTCTCGTGTGCTAGTGTTAGCTGCAACTAATTTACCATGGGCAATTGACGAAGCAGCGAGAAGAAGATTCACCCGAAGACTCTACATTCCTCTGCCGGAGTTTGAGACCCGTTACACACAGCTAAAGAAACTAATGGCACATCAAAAGCACCACCTAAGTGAGATAGATTTTACTTTGATAGCTAACATGACAGATGGTTATGCGAGCAGTGACATTACATCGCTGGCCAAGGAGGCGGCAATGGAGCCAATCAGAGACCTTGGTGACAGCTTAATGAGTATCGATATGAATAATATTCGTGGTGTGCAAGTGACTGACTTTGAGGCTGCGCTCAAGGTGATCAGAAAGAGTGTATCAAAGGATACTTTGGGAAGATTTGAGCAATGGGCTGCTAGCTTTGGAAGTGCTGGGGCCTGAGGACATGAAAGTGTGGCATAGAAGTGGGTCTTAGGAAGCTCTTTGACTCGAAAATGGACAATAATAGACTAGCGACTTGGTTGTGTAGTAGGGTGTGTATTAAGGATTGTAATACCCTTATATATGAGCTAAATGAGAAATACAAACAAAGAACTCTAAGCTTCATGTGCTACCAACTATACAAACGGTAAAATTTACAAAAATGTATCAAGGCATCTTGGCCGAGTGGTTAAGGCGAAAGATTAGAAATCTTTTGGGTTTACCCGCGCAGGTTCGAATCCTGCAGATGTCGTTATTTTTTTGATACATTTGTATCTCCACGTAGTGCGCTTACCAGATGAAAAGTTTCCCAGGCTTCAATTTTTTTTAAAGGGCGATGAGCTCTTCTAATACCACAATAATTAACAAAATAACCCAGTCAAAAAGAGGAAATGGAACTTGCTATCGCACCTCAGGATCAGGATATTCTCCTCAAAGACAAGAACGTCATCAACGAGGCCGTTCTCGCTAAATACAGATTGGCAGGTCAGGTCGCACAGACTACACTTACTTATGTGTCTAAGCTGATCAATGATGGGTACCACTTGAACCAGGGTCCTAAGCTCGCTACTTCTGAGCTCTGTTTGCTCGGTGACTCTTTCATGGCTTCTTCTCTTGAGGATGTCTACAAGAAGGGCGCTAACACCGTCAACGAGAAGGGTATCGCCCAGCCAGTTACCATCGATGTTAACAATATTCAGACTGGTTTTGCTCCAGAAATTGACGACGATTCCAAGGATTTCAAGTACTTCGAGGCTGGTGACATTGTCACCATTTCCCTCGGCTGTCATGTTGATGGTTACACCTCTAACTTGTCCCACACCTTGGTGATCTACCCACCAGGTGAGCTCAAGGATGGCGAGATCCGTCCTACTGGTCCGCTTCTTGGCCCAAAGGCCGACGCCATTGTCGCTGCCCACGTTGCCAACGAGGCTGTGATCAGTTTGCTTGGTGTTTCTCTTTCTCCAGAAAAGATGCCACAGGTATTGAAGGCCGCTAACGGCGACAACACCACCATTACCGGCTCTTTGATCCGTAAGGTTGTTGACGAGATTGCAAAGAGTTTCAAGTGTGTTGTTGTGCCAGGATCCAGAGTCCGTCGTATCAGAAGATTCCTTGCCGGTCAGGCCGAGGGTGTTGTTGCTGAGAAAGAGTACAAGGGTGTTGTTTGGACCGAGGCTGACCAGGAGGCTGCTCTTTTGGTGAAGGCCTCTACTTCCCAGGAGCTCATCAGAGTCAACAAGGACATCAAGAACACCGGTGTTTCCCAGGTGTCTGCTATCCCAACCGACGAGTTTATCGTTACTCCAGGTGAAGTGTACATTGTCGACTTGAAGATGGCTCCATTGAGCGAGTTCAACGAAGTTGGTCTTGTTACTATCCAGACCCTCGACGGATACAGTGGTAAGAACGAAGATGCCTCTTCTCTCAACATTAAGCCAAGTATATTCGTCAGAGACTTCGCTATGCAGCACACACTCAAATTGAGAACATCAAGACAGACCTTGACAAAGATCGACAAAACAAGATCTGTTTACCCATTCAAGTTGGCTCACTTGTCTGACAAGTTCCCAATCAACTTGAAGAAGCTCCACAACGTTGGCCCAGAGACCTTGAACGCTGACATTGAGCTCATTAAGAAGGACATCAAGGCTGCCAGACTTGGTCTTTCTGAGATTGTGAATAATCACTTGGCTGTTTCCAGATCCGTGCAGACCGTCAGATTCTTGCCATTCCACTTCATTTTGAACACTACAAACAAGACCGGTGCTCACGGCTATGACGCCGAGAACCCAACATTACCGGGTTTGGAGCTCCCATTGCCACGCTTGGGAATCTCCTCTCTCAAGCTCAAATCCTTGTTGAAGAAGAACTCCGTTGAGATCCCAGTTGCCCGTGAACAGTCCACCGTGGTGCTTGTTCAGTCCGGAATTTCTACCGGTGGAAGACCAGAGGTTCTTAGATTGACTGGTGGCTCTAAGACTTGTAAGCCAAGTTGGACTCACTCTGAATTCCAGTTAGACGAGACACGTGATTTGATCTCCGGTGCTGTTCAGTTGATCCAGTTAGGCCAGGACAAGAGATTTGGTATTACTATCAGAGAGACCCAGCCACTTAAGCTTGCTACTGTGTTGGCTGACAACGGTGCTGCTGAGGAGAAGATGGCCCTTGACTAATTCAGTGGATACTGAATAGGGATATGTTGCATTTAGAGCATTTTCATAATAAATTGTACACTAGTTTTATATGTGAAGTAGTGCCATAGTATGGACTAAATTTCACCCTCGGAAGTCGCGAGTCCCGACCGGCCCCTAGCATAAAAAAAATTATGCCAAAGGTCATCTCAGCTTTTAGATGAGGAAGATAGAATGTTTAAGCCTTTTCTGAGGACACTCAAAGATATAAAAGATGGCCAAGGGTTCTAAATCTTCACTTTCAAGGGAGTATATCTCCGACTCCGGCTCCGATGAGGAGGTGGAGTTCCAGCCACCAAAGCACTACCACAAGGTGAAACCAGTGTCGCTTCCGAAGAACAAAGAAGTGTGGTTGATCAAGGCTCCAAAGGGCTTTGATTTCAGCAAACTGAAAACACTACCAGTTTCCTTCAACCCACTCCAAAGCTCCGAGTCTTTTGACCAAAATGGCAAGAGTTACGTGATCCAGGAGGACCTTACAGATATCAGCGTGAACAACGATGAGAAGTCAAGTAACAAGTACAAAGTGCTAGCAAAGAACATGGGCGAGATCAAGAGATTCTACAATGTTCAGCAGACAGTGAAGATTCCAGAGATTAACCTGAGCAAGGTGGTGAAAAAGAGAAAAAATGTGAGACAAGTCAACGGTCTCAAGACACAGCATTTCGCTACTGGTTATGATAGAACAGAACAAGATAACGAAAAGGATGCTGCTGGAGCTGTTGCTCCGGTTTCCGAGGATGAGGACGTCGTGATGGCCGAGGCTGTTGTGAAGAAGGAGAAGAAGGAGAAAAAGGAGAAGAAGGAGAAGAAAGACAAGAAGGAGAAGAAGGAGAAAAAGTCCAAGAAGTAATGCTTCTACAGAGCTTCGAGTTGGTCGTAACATAGCATAACATAATAAAATATATAATGACGAATGTATTTTAGTCACATCAGACACTGTAATCCTTGAGAATACCAGCCATATGAACGTTGGTGATCTTACCCTTACGCTGCTTACGCTTCTTTGCACCAGCGTTGGCGACGTCTTTCTTGACAGATGCTGGATCCACGGACGCAGGGTTCAGACCCAGATCGTTCAGCATACGTGGAAGCTCTGATCTTTCAGGAAGTTTGACAGTTTGCCACTGTTTGACGAACTGCTCATCAACAGAAGCAATGTCTCCACCAACATTGGCCCACACAAGCCTTGGGTGTCCGTCCTTCTTAGTTCTCAGGACCAAGATACTTCCCGCATTCTCCAACTCATTAATAGTGTCAATACATCCAGACCATCCGTCTTTCAACTCTTTCACAGAAATGCCTTTGAAAGTAGTCTGTCGTCTGAGGAATGTCAGCAGCTCGTCCTTCGTCTTGATGTTGTGGATCGAGACGTACTCAACAGTCTCCTCTTCAGCATCGTACTTGATCTTCTCCAACTTCACCAGAAGGTTCAAAAGCTTGGTTCTGTCTTGCTGACTGTTTAAATTGAGATAAGAAAGCATCGAATCGATGGGCACTGCACGATCTTTGCCCTTGATGTACTCCACAGCCAGCAATAGCTTCGTGGAAAGATGTGTGCCACTATCTGTCTCAGGAGCTCGTCTTTTGAGCTCTTTGCTCTCGTCATCCGAATTATCATCATCAAGACGTCTTTTAGAGCTACCAGAGCTCTTTGGTGTGGAAGAGGCACCTGTTGTAGGCGGAGAAGCACTGCTCTTTGATGGCTTGGACGACAGCACAGGTGCTGTCTTCACTTTGTTCTTGAAGGCATTGAGATTAGCAAGAAGCGACATCGTGAGAGCTTACTGAATGTATAGGGTTTGAATGATGGACAAGGCTACCCAATGGAAGATAAATTGCCGTTGCTGAAGAACTAGATAACTAGTAAGTGAGAAGAGAAGCTGGAGGCGCTATTTCTCTATATGGATCATGAGGCAAGTTCCGAGGGTAACCCGACCGTTGTTGACACTTGTGAAAATGACAGATACACATAGTTAAAAATTTTCCAGAGTAAGGTACTCTTGGAGCTCTAGACTTATTTGAAAAAATCAATAACAAATACAGAGACATGATTGGGCCGGGCCAGTTCGACTAGTAAGAGCTGGTTCTCGTGTTTCAACAGTGCTGCATCTTGCCACACTGTGGGACACGGCCTGATGAAGTCTCCAGAATAAACTTCTCCTCTGGAGATGCTCATCTTTAAAACCATCGCTGTTTAGGTTCCGACCTTCTGGTTGTTGAACCCATGACGCGGTGATGACCTACTGTATGGGACAGTTTTATTTCGTTATATAGCTTCTAATTGAGTCCGTATTCGTACTTCAATTGCATCGTAGTGTATGACTTAGGGCAACGTCTGGAAACTTGCACGTGACTAACAAATTCCGAGGGCAGTAGTTCCGGCCCTCCCCTCACTCAAAAAGCAATTCGTAATATACTGTATGGCACATCTTCAAAGCTCAACTATTCCAAAGCTTTATTTTTGATCTAGAGAACAAGCAATCACAACTTCACACCAAAACCGATACACAGTCCAGATGTCACGGCTAGTGCGCTCCTTTTCGAGGCTTTCAAGCCTACGGAAGCGTTTAGAGAAGGATGAGATCTTGAAGGCAACAAACTTATTATCCAACAAAAGCTTTGGCTCAGTAACACCAGAAGAGAAGGCCCGCTATGTCAACTATCTTACCACTGCGTTGAACTCTGATATCAAAGCCACGTCATCTCCTGATGTATCAATGCGCCACTTCTCCCAGTCTTTGCTTGGTCTGAACTCCATTTTGAACGTGTCTCCAATTAGCGCCAAACAGGGCCCTAAGACGCTCGATTTGGTTGACTTTGACAGCGTCAAAGAGGCAATCGCACAATGTAACAATGAAAAGCAAGTCCTTGCTATTTTTGATGATCTTGTGGTGAGTCAGAACCTCAATTTGCAGAACATTAGATGTCTTCTGATGAACAAACACTTGAAGGACCTAAAGTACGTCAATGACCGCTTGGATTTCCTCAAAGTACAAGATTTGAAGCTGCTGGTGTGTTCTAGAGCATTGATGCTGGGAGACGTGAAACTTGCGAAGAGCATTTTTGATCACAATGAGAAACAGTGGCTCAAGATGAGATCCGACGGTACATTATCCGGACTTCTAGAGAAGTCATTTTATCAAGTTCTTTGGAGAATCACACATGATATGGAGGCCTTGAAGACTTTAAACCTTACAAGGTCATCATATATCTTGCTTCTGGAGGCTCTTCCTAGACAGTTTTTCAATTTGGAATCGATGTCTCTGGAGTTTGAATTCACGGAAGATCAACGGCTCTTTATGGACTATCTCTCCTACCTTGTGGCCAAACCTGTTTCTCTTAAGTCTAATGAGTTTATTCAAAAGCTCGTTAAAAACAACGTTCAAAATGGCCTTCATAAACAGACTGATGACTCCATGACAGTACAGAAGTATAGATTCATCAACAACATTATCGAGCTGGGAGAAAGAATGAAGGAAGAGTACAAGGATATGGCTTCAGAGGAGCTCTTACAAAAGGCTCATGAAATTGACGGTGCCGTGATGAGCGAGTCTGCCCTGAGGTTCATCTAGACAATATAAACGCATTTACGATTACACGATATTCATGATTTATTACACATTATTCGACCTCATTGGCCAGACCTTGTTGTAGAAGATAGGCTGCGTACGGCGAAGGGTACACCTCTTTAACATTCTGCTCAAGAAGTGGCTTGCCCTTTCCACCGTATCTCTCTGGAACAGAGTCCCCGAAAGTCTTCACAACGTTTTTAGAATTACTTAAAAGGGTGAACTTCTTGGTGGTCTCTTTAGAGAGCCATCTCTTCACCAATTCATAAACCCAGTACATCACTGTTGGCACGTTAACGAACAATTTGCGCTTGAGAAGCTCAGGGTAATTGTCCTGGAAGATCTTGATAGTAGCTTTAGAGCCCTTCTTGATATCAGGGTCGAACTTCAAGAAACTGACACCCTCGTAGTCGTGCAATTGGTTCATGTAGTCTTTGTCGGATGCAAAATCAAGCAGCTGAATGGATCTCTCCATTGCACCCACACGGAATCTCAGGAACTTGTCAATATCACTGAAAAGGTCTTGAGGTTTAACACCACTTGGTGTACCGTAGATGTTCCACGTGGTGATCTCGTCGCCATACTGTGTGACGACACACACCTTGTCGAACTTATGATCATGTTCCTCATTAAAGGCGGCGCTCAGCGGATTGAACTCCATTCTCCATTCCAAAGTATTTTCGAACTGTTCTTTAGCCTTCTCATAGTCGAAATCATTGGCCTTGAGGAATTTGTAGAGAATATTCTTAGCAGCTTTCTCATTATAAAACTGACCTGATGGTGTCATCTGTTGTCCGAACACCTCGTCGTACTCGGCCTCTTCCACAATGGAAGGCAGCTCTGCCAGGAACTTTTCTAGCAGTTTCTGCTGTTCACCTGAAAGCTCAGTTTTTGACATCTTGATTGACCTCTATAACGCCGTCTATGAATCAATTGTACTGAAAAGAGCGCTAAATCACCCAAAGTATGCGATGCGGGTGTCCAACTCCATTACTGATCGCGTTACCCAGGTAACACACATAGTTAATTATCGCGAGCGTGCCCTCGATCTCTGAACTTGAGTCCTCCTAATTTGACGAGATATCAACTCTCTGGCCGAAATATTTAAACACCAATTCACTGCCAAATGTCGTTCGACCCGTTCTACGGCCAGCAACAGCAGCAATGGCAACAATGGCAGCAGCAGCCTCAGCAGCAGCAACAGCCGCCGCCGCAGCCAATGTCGTTCCAGCAAACAGGCTATGGCTTTAATGTTGGCAGTGCTCAACCGCAAGCGCAGTCTCAGGGCCAGTTTGCTCCTCCACAGATTCCACCAAGAGCTACAACATCTGTCAATGGGCACGAATCCTCTAAAAAGTATGACCAGCTCTCGTTTCTAAGCTCCGAAGACCAGGCCAAGTTCGAGAGCCTCTTCTTATCGGCCACCAGCGGGGTTGCCATTTCTCCCGAAGCGGCTAGGTCTATTCTGCTCAAATCCAACCTGAGTCCTCACCATTTGGCCAGAATTTGGGAGCTGAGTGATATTAACCGTACTGGTGATCTTCTTTTCCCCGAATTTGCCGTGGCGCTTCACCTGTGTAATGTTGTACTAAGAGGCGGTGAACTCCCTTACGCATTGGACCCCCAGACAAAGCAGGAAGTTTCGCAGCAGGTTGACAAGATCAGTTTCAGCATTCCAGAAGGTGGTGATGCTTCCTCTTCAAGTGCTCCACAGCTCAACAATCCACCGACCTCCGATATCTTTGAGACAAATCCCGTGAAGCTGAACCCACAGCAGACTATGTACCAGTCACAGCAGCCACAGTCAGTGCCTACTCAACAGACAGGCTTTAGCCAGCCTTCGCTTATTACAAGCCCTCAAAAACCAACTATGGAGTTCAGCGCTTATAATGCTCAGGCATTGGCAAGCCAGCCTACTGGGTTCGGGTTTCAAAACGGCACATCTCTTCAGAGCTTCGACCAGCAGCCTGTCGCTAATCAGCAGCAGCAGCCATCTCAGCAGCAGCCATCTCAGCAGCAACAATTGAGCCAGCAGCAAACTGGCTATCAGAATCAGCAGGGGTTGGCTCAACAGACCACAGGGTACCAAAGTCAGCAGCCACTGGCTCACCAGCCAACTGGCTTGGTTCCACTGAAAACCCAGACCACGGGTGCTCCAATGCAAAGACAGCAGACTGGTTTGCCTCCAAAGCTCACACAACAGACTACTGGATACCAACAGGCCCAGTCCACTGGCATGGTTCCATTAAACACACAACAAACCGGCAATGGCCCAGCTGGCCAATTGCAGCAACAGCCAACGGGACTGATTCCACTGAACACTCAGAGAACTGGCAGCGGTAATGCTCCGACTTTGACTCAGCAGCCAACTGGGTTGATCCCATTGAAGACTCAAGCTACTGGCCAAGGTCAATTACAACAGCAGCCAACAGGTTTGATCCCACTCAACTCACAGGCCACCGGCCAAGGTCAGCTTCAGCAACAACCTACTGGCTTAGTTCCCTTGAAGTCTGTTGCAACCGGAAATGCACCACCGTTGAACCAGCAGCCTACAGGGCTGGTACCATTACAATCGAATCCAACAGGAGTGCAATTGGCCCCTCTTCAGGCTCAGAAGACAGGATATGGCCAAAACAGCTTCTTCTTGACTAGCTTGGTGGACCAGTCTGCGCCTGTTTCTCAGTCCTACAACTACTTACAGCACATGCAAATTTCAGCAGATGAGAAGAAGTTGTTCAACAGAATCTTCGATAACTATGATACGGAGAAGAAGGGTCTACTGAGTGCCGAGATCTCAGCCGAGATCTTCAGAAAGTCTGGCTTGAACCGTGAAGATTTGGAGAGAGTATGGGACCTTGTTACCAGAGCCAACCAGACACACTTAGATAAGGACAGTTTCCAAATGGGTATGTGGTTGGTATACAAGAGACTCAATGGCTTTGAGATCCCAGATGAACTACCAGAGTCCTTAAAGCCACAGAGCATTAGGATCTTGGATGACGTCAAGAACAAATTGAAGATCCAGGCCCCAGGCACGAAGTCCATGAAGAAGTCAAGCAATTCCAAGATTGACGGTTCAAGATTCAAGAATAATGATGACGACTTGAAAACTTCCTCTTCAAGACACAGAAGAAGAACTACAACTCCGAAGGACACATCGAGTGAAACTTCCGCTCAATCAACTCCGGCCAGAAAGCTGACTATTGACGAAATGAAGAAGCTCATCAAGGAAAAGAGAATTCTGTTAGATGCATTAGCTGTTCAATCTGAGGAATCTGCGGACAATGCAAAGACCTACGAAATCGAGGATAAAATGGCGATTGAAGAGCTGAAGACTAAGATCAAAAACCTCCCGGTTTCAAACGGTACAGGATCACCGGAGAAAGAACAATTGAAGCAGAGATTCAACCAGTTGGCTTCTAGAGTTCCAGCATTACTCACTGAAATTACTGTTGTCGATAACAGCATCACCGACTTGAAGTTGAAGTTGTACCAGCTGAAGAATCCAAACTCCAATGTCGGTGGATCGATGACAGAAGAGGAGCGCAAGAAAGCCAAGGCCAAGCTTCTGCTTCAACAGAAAATGTTCAAGCTTACTGGTAAGCCAGTCGATCCTGAACTTGAGAGAATTGCCAATGCTTCTGCGGAATTAAGTGAAGAAGCCAAGAAGATTCGTGATGATAACTCGAAGAACCAGCAGATGATCAAGGACGTGGAGACATCCATCAAGGACATCTCGTCATCAATCTTATCATCATTCACAGCTAAGGTTGATGAGCACAGCTATAAGAAATGGGAGCTTGGTGTTGGTTTACAACCAGAGGTTCAAGAGCTTGTGAAAAGCTTCAGAGTCAGTGGACTTACAAACAAGCTGTCAACTTTGAGCGTTAATACCGCGTCTTCTCACACATCACCACCGGGAGTTGCTTCTCCAGTAGCGTCCATTGCTTCTTCAGCTTCAGAACCATCCCCTTCGGTGTCATCTCCTTCATCCTCGAGACCAGTGTACAAAAGCGAGGAAGAGAGAAAGGCCTACATCAAGGAGCAAGCTAGAAAGAGAATGGAGGAGAGAATGGCCAAACTTGGAGTAAGAAGAACCGGATCATCTTCTCCTTCTCCAATGTCATCTCCAAGGATCTCGAATGTCGCCACCCCTCCTGTTGCTCCAGTCAGTGCTCCGCCAGCACCAATTGGAAATGATGAGTCTTCCTCAGATGACGACGATGAAGAAGAGTTTCAGCGCATGGAGGAGATCAGAAGACTCAAAAGATTAGAGAGGGATGCACGTCTTGCCGAGTCTAATGGCTCAGACGAGTGAAGAAAAAATTTACTAGATCATTGTAATGCATATTGTACTGTACATTTATCTTTTATTTGTAGGCTCAGTTTCTTTTGAGCTTTTCGGGCTCATTATACTCCACATTCATGAGCAAGATGTGACTTGCAATCTCCAAAATGAGCATGAACAAACTAGAGAGAATGGCCAAGCAATAGTTGGAGATTGTGACTCCGATATCCAACCAGGATCCCTCGGTTTTGAGCATGAAGAAGAAGTTCAATGACAGGATATCCGAAGTCGAGATAATCAGTGTTGAGATTGTGTATGGCTTAATGCCCAGTTTGACATTCATGACACCTAGTGCCGTGGACAGCAAAAGGTATGGAATGATCAACTTTAGCATCAACAGAGCTCCCATTGGGAATGGGTCGAACACAGGCAAAAGTCTGTAAACTGAATCCAGCGAGAACGATGAGATACTAGAGACATTACCGGTACCGAAAAATGCAATCTGGAGGAAGAAGAAACCAATCACAGATACACGGAGTAGGTGAGTGTAGTTGTGTTGTTCCTTTTTCACCGTTAGGTCGTTTTGGAAGATCGTTGTTTCAATAGAGATCCACTGAAGTAACAACAAGGAGAAGTTCACATAGAACAAAGACTCGAAGGAAATGGTCAGAATAATGAAAGTTGGAGCAAACGTGAGGAAAATAGTAAGCAGTCTTACTCTGTAATCGTTGTGAGGGCTCAGATAATGAAGTGAAGGCAAAACGAACAAAGATACAACAAAAATGACCCAGCCGAGTAACTGAGAGTCCTTCGGAAGGCCCTCTCTCGCTTGTAATGCCTTGACTGACTTGTTAGTGACCAAAAGCATGAGGCCAGTGATTGCGATTTGAAGGGAGATGATAGTTTTGGTGTAGAGTGAGATTTCTGGGAACTTGGCGTTATCTCTCGCCTGGCTTAAGATGTGGTAGTAACCAGCAACACCCATTGCGATGATAGCAGCACCAGCGACGTTGATTTGGTAGAGATCTTCAGTCTTCACAGCATCAAAAAGGGTATATGTACTCATTCCCAAGCATGTAATAGACCAGAAACCCACGATTTTTGGGCATGTGATACCAAAAAGCACAGGATAGAGACCCAAGATCACAAAGAATAACGTGAAGATCCAACGCTCAGAAAATCCGTAAACAATACCCTCGTAAACAGAGATGATTGCCAATAGATTAAGAACAACCTGAAGACCTGAAATTCCCTGGAAAAACTTCTGGACACCCTGCTTCAGTGTCTGGGACTTTGCAGTGATTTGCGACCAGAAGAGCAGCGGGAACAGCAAGTACATGTAGTAGTTGAATGGAGATCTCTGATAGAACAAGATGTAGTTCATCACGAGACCAACTGATGTGAAGACAGCGTAGTTCAATGGACTAGTGATTTGTGGTGTATGATTTTCCAAGATAAACAGCTGGAGGAAGATGATGAATGAGTATGTGATCCAGCCGATGAAGCCCAGTGTGACGATGGAGCGCAGCAGTAACCAATTGTATGTTGTTAAGTAGTACAATCCGTCTAAAGTGAGCTGAATGAGCTCTTCTGTCAAAGCAATAGCTTCCTCTTCTTTATCACTCAAGAGTACGCGTGATTGGGCAATCTCTGAAATCAAAGCCTCGATCTCATGTTTATACTGACTGATTGGTTTCTCCTCAAACTGTGGGAACGGTGTGAAGAAGAACTGAGAGTCTTTCATCTCCTGTTCTTTGACATGGTACTGTTCAACGATTGACAGAGCATTCTGGAACAAAGCATTCAGCTTGGCCTCTTCAGAAGCATTGATGTAGTCCAATGGAAGCTCACCAACAGAATTAACGGGGTAGTTGGTTCCAATGAGATACGACATCAAAGACGCAATATCAGCCTGCTTAACGTCGTGTCTCTGAACATGACCCAAGTTCCAGCCCTCAGTGTAGTTGTCGAATACAGGGACTTCATTGAACTTTGGCTTATTCACACCCGCACCCCACGCAACAAGTGGTGTTCTGGTGTTGTTAGGATGGCCATCACCGTGTGAGCCGAATGCGGACATTCCGTGATCAGCAGTGAAGACAAAGGCCGTCTTATCGTCTTTGAAGAACTTTTTGACACGCTGGGTCAATTTCTCCACTTCGCCATCAATGTACGCCACGTTATCGTAGTACTCCGCAGAGTAAGGTCTATAAGAGTGGCCTGCAGTATCGCACCCCAAGAGATGGAGGAAGAAGACTGTTTGATCTTGGTGGATCTGCTCGTAGAGCTCTTTGTCCTTTGTAGAGTTGTCAAACAGCTCGTAGAGGTGTCTGAATACGTAAGCATCGAGCTCAATTGACGACTGAGTGAAATCCTCGAACTCATGGCCGTACATCCAGGCATCAACCTTGTTTGGGTCAGAAGCACCATCCTTGAACATCGGCAAGATATCAGGCGAGCCAAACGAGTAGGAGTGTCTTGATTCGTTCAGTACGGAGTCAAAATCAACAGGATTCTCCTTCCAGCCCTTTGTGACAGCACTGACGTCTTCGTAAAAGCCCGCAATCATGGCAACGTGGCCTGGACGAGACTCTGTAGGCATACGCGTGTGCGAGATACCGTAAGTTCCCTGGGTTTGGACGATATTACGAATAAATGGCGCCAAATATCCCGACTCTCCAGTAACAGGATGTGTGATATTATCGAATGTGGTGTCAGCTCTGAGACCATCACCCACAATAAGGAAGAGTCGCTTAGCTGGTGCTTCCTGCGTGGAGAGATGCGGCTCCATCCCATGAACCAGTGGACTAACGAAGTATATGTCAAAGATGGACCACAGGTAGAACAGGTGGAACGCCACACCGGCAACCAGTAGGATGAAACGGTGATTGAGCTCCATTGTGAATTTATGGGACCTTTGAGCTGCTCAATTGAGAGTATTCAACATTATAAAATGGTTCTCGAGACACGGTTTTAATATACGTGTCGCGACGCGAGGATACTGAAACTTTTGGTGTGGTGAATAACGATCAGGGCCAGGAAGGTTGTCGACATTCGAGCCTCCTTAATAAGACCCTGTGCGTTACAACGGTGAACTCCGAGCACCAGAGATGAGCTTGCTGTTGTAGGTATCGTGAGATAGTGCTCATTAATCTGTTGAGCTGTTCAATTGGACCGTATCTATGCTTTAGTGAAAAAAGACTAACACCACAGTGTCTACGGCACGCTGATGTCCCCTTTGGTGGTGGACAAGGTACTTCAATCGAAGGAAACACAGCATAAAATTACCCAGAATGTCATCCTTCATGACTACAGAAGATACAGCGTGAAAGGCGAAGCTTATCCTGCTGCTATTCCAGAGAGTGGTGCGTTCATCTCGGGAGCCCTGATTGAGGGGGTTACTGCGGACGAAATGGCGCAAATGGACGACTATGAGGGCGATGAGTACACCAGAGATACAGTAGAGGTCATTCTACCTAGCGGAGTTCCCCTAGTTAGCAATGTTTACGTTTGGTGCGCCTCCAGGGAGAAATTATCCCCTCAAGAGTGGCGTCTCAGAGACTCGGAGATCGCCATGTTCCTGGAGACGTTCTAATTGTGGACCCCCCTAGAGACGCTAAGATGGCGATAATACGACAGTAAACCGATAGATCTACGAAGCAGCACCCTGCGAAACAGTAGAGCCAATTTTTATCATCGTATTAATAATACGTGATCGTCGCATCGGGGTTTTATCCCTTTTTGGGTCCCCAGACAGCGGGCTTTTCATCGCGTTATCAATCGCAACCTTGGAACAGGGCCTGCGGCCCGATCCCGTATTCCGATGTGAATGCCTGTCAACAGAGCAAATGGAGAACAGATCTGAAATATACAAATACCGGATCATTGTTTGCTCTTTTTAGTTACTCTGAAGATCTGAAAACTCTCTCTCAACACCAAGACACTACGAAATGTCATCGTCGTCGGAAGATGTGCCCTCTGAGACCTCCTCACTGCTCAAGCCACCAAGCATTGTGGAGGAGTCTGTGTTGATTGACGATGAGGACGAGGAGATGAACGAGATTCACACAAACAGGGTCCTAAGGGAGCACAGGTTGCACCACTCGAAGCTGAAATGGCATTCTAAACCGAATGTGGTTCTACTATGTATCTCACTGCTTATCTGTTTCATGTCTGAAGCCATCGCCATTTCATCTGCTATGGTGCTTACCGTCTCCGTGGTGTGCCACTATCTCTCCGTCAACGACCCCTCCGTCACCACATGCCACGACCCTAAAGTCCAAACTACAATCTCTGGGATCCAGGCTCTGGCTGCTCTCGCTATGGGCTTCCTCAGTTGCGTTGTGTCTGGTAAGGTCGGCGAGATCTCTGACCGTATCGGAAGACGGAAAGTGATGATTTATACCGGAAGCGTGATGCTGATTGTCCGTCTGATGACCTTGTTTATCCTGAGGGAGGATGCTCCATTCCACAAGTCATGGTTCATCGCAATTGGTGCAATGACTGGTATCTCTGGTGGGTCGATCGTAATGCTGTCGCTGTCTTCCAGTTACATCACCGATATTGTGGACCCAAGCACGAGAACAAGATCCCTGAGTTTCATGATGGGATCCTTACACGGTGCTATGGGTGTAGGCCCACTTCTCGGAAGTTTGATCGTTCGATTTACGGGAAGCCCAAGATCGACACTTTGGGCTGGATTCGCTCTCAGTTGTGTCTTCCTGTTACTGTTGATCTTTGGCATCAAAGAGTCGAGACCAGCAATGCTTAGAATCAGATCTCAGTCTATGCACCTTACAAAGAAAGCATCCTTCTCATCCACCAGATCTGGTGCTTCAGCTCTGGTTGAGCGCTCCCAAGACTCCATCATGTCGGTGTTTACTCCACTGAAACTGTTATGGTTGCCAAAGCACAAGGACCTCGGATTCATTCCTCGCTACAATGTTCTAGCTCTGGTCTTCGCAGAATGCTGTGTCTTCTTTATTGCCATCGCTTCTGGACCTGTGATGATTCTTTACGCTATGGCAAACTTCGACTTAACCTCGGAGAAACTAGGCTATGTCATCTCAATGCTCGGAATTGCAAAGACCACGGCTCTTTACACAGTTTGCCCAGCTCTGCTCTATCTTCTCAAGAGGCTCTGTGCACAGCGGCTCCATGCACCAGACTACATCGACATATTCATGATCTTGTTTGGAACTGCGTGGGAGCTGATTGCCCAGGGACTGTTCTGGCAAGCCAAGTCCCTCAGATGGGTGTATGTTTCCTCCATTGCAGGTGCAATTAGTGCCGTTGTTACGCCAACAATTCAGAGTACTATTATCAAGTATTACTCTGAAAGTAAGTCAGGTGAAGTCTTCGGTGCTCTCTCGGTGATGAAGAACTTGATCGTGATGGTTGGCCCAGTGATTGCACTCAATGTCTACGGTCACACAGTGAGCTTCTACCCACAGTTGGTGTTCGTCATGTTCATGTCTCTTTCGGTGGTGGCGCTAATCGCAGTCTGTACTGTTAACGTACACCAGGAGATTGACCTCTCAGGGTTCATGAGAAAGAGAACATTCAGCGAATCGCTCAGTGACAGCGAGTCTGACATCTTGCCTGACCCAGTCATCAAAAACTCGATGAGGTCTTACGATTCGATTCGAAGAGACAGTGTGGGTGTTGTTCCACGCAACCCAGTAAACTTCTCTTGATTATATTCGCGATACTACTTTGATTCACTCCTTTTCCCCAAAAGTAACACTATAATTTATTGACATTTCATTTCACCTTTAGTAGTGCTCAGTCTATCCCATCCTTGCTGTCACGTAGATATGACAGATGACAAAAGTACCGACGGATGCCGATCACCGCATTTCTCCGCGCTTTTAGAAAAGCGGCCTAAGCAGAAATATGGCACCTTGTGAGTTATCGAGCTGCCAAGCTGACAGATATAAAAAGATACGAAGTTAGATCTCGTGGTGGTAATTCGTCTGTACTTTCAAAACTCGTCCTTGTATCACCACATCCTCAGCTGGAATATCCTCGACGCAAGCCCCTAGCAAAATGTCACTTTGGGACCTCATCGACACACACAGGGCATGGACCCTAACTATACTATCGTCCATCATGTGCGTTCTAGGAAGCTCAGTGATATTCCTTGATCTCATCGTGAAGTGGTGGAATCCTAGATCCAAGTTCAGCATACGAAATAACGAGCAGTTCCTAATTTGCGGCTTTTCGCTGAGTTGCGGGTCGCTGATGCTCACGAGTCTTTACCGTCTGCTACCGAAGGGACTTGAATACTTTGAGAGGGCATCTAAAAAGAATGACGGTGTTCTAGGTCCAAATACTTCAATCATGCTTACATTTATGTGTGGTATTTTGGTGTGCGGAGGACTTAATAAGCTTATTCATCACTTCACATCAGAGAGCATCGTGCACTGTGCACACGGCGATGATGCAGAGCATGGCGACGATCACCCGCATACGAATGAGCACTCACATTCACACAGCACAGTTCATTCTCATGACGATGATCACCACTCGCACAACCATTCGCATTCGCACTCCCATTCATCTAGTGGAGAAGACGAAGTCTTGATCAAGCACTCGCATTCGCACACCGATGCCACTGACGAGGACATTGCGAGTTCCAGTCCTAGCGGAACTGCTGTTACGACGCTAGTTGCTACGGAAATGACTCCTCTGACGACTGATAACGATAACACAACCACTTCTTACGTCGTGGCTCAGCAAAGCGCTACACTTCGGGCACCCCTCACTCCGAGAAACTCCATCATGGGAATCATTGATAAGATTGCTCACCCACAGGGCCAGCAGAGATGCCAGGGGATTTTCGATATTGGTTGCGACGGTCTTCCTTGTGTTTCTGAGCAGCTGACAGACCGTGTGTCGAACGATATCCACAACTTGGAATTTTACAGAGATGTTTCCATGAAACGTACTAAGTCGTCCCTCGTCGCATACACACTGGAGCAGGGTGTACACTCACCTTTGGTTAGCTCAAGCGCACAGCCAATGAACCTATCCTCTTCGGTATTCACAACCCAACCTGCTTCTAACATCAGGCTAGCCACCGAGCCCAACTTGGATCTACATACTGGCCATACTGACGACCATCATCACAAGATCACCACTCCATTATCAAGGTTGTTATCCATTGGCCTTCAGACGTGCTTGGCTTTGACCCTTCACAAATTCCCAGAGGGCTTTATTACCTATGCGACGACGAAAGCCGATCCTGAACTAGGGTTATCGATCTTCCTTTCTTTGGCAATTCATAACATTGTTGAAGGCTTCTCAATGGTTCTTCCTCTTTACCTGGCTCTCAACTCACGCGCTAAGGCTTTCGGTATCACGCTATTACTTGGTGGCTTATCTCAACCAATCGGTGCCCTTGCTGCTACTTTGTTTCTTGATGGCAAGAAGCTCAAGAAAGAAGAGTCGCTAAATGTGTTTGGTTCACTCATGGGTATCACTGCAGGCTTTCTGACTGTGATCTCCCTCCAACTGTTTGCTTCTGCCATCAATTTTGGCGGATCAACTTCAAAAGTCATCAAGTGGTGCGTTGTGGGAATGTTCTTCATTATGCTCAGCAGTATGCTCACTGATATCAACAGCTGATGTGTATAAACGCTAATCTTTAAGTAATGAAGTTATGTGGTAGTGCTCTTACCGGGGTTACGAGCCCCTCTGCAACACGAAACGCGAAATGTATAGCGTAGAAGTGGCGTTGGTATTTAACGCACGCGTTTGTTTACTCTTTAACGTCCGTCTGTTCTTGTTAAATACATTCAAACCATACAATTGAACAGTACCAAAGATGGAGAAGGCAACACCAAGAATTGACGGCTCGATGTTCTCACAATTTACCAACCAGACCGTGCGTATCACGTGTCGTGTGGAACAGATCAAGCCAAATTATACTATCTCCGTGTTCGTCCCGTCGGTGGATAGCCCTTCAACCGAGACTTTTGATATCACATGTTCACCAGATATTCAGTTTGAGCAAGGTGTGTGGTACGAAGTCATTGCCCGTATCACGGACGACCTTGTGGTACGTGCTATCAACATTCAACCTTTGAACGTCCACACCTCCGTGGCCATCAACGAAAAGGCGCTCGCTACTCTTATTAAATTCACTCACAAGACCCCAGAGCTGTTCTATGGTGGTGAAGAATTCTGAATTTACCCCCAATAAACAGATCTAATGATCAGCTACGCGCGCAAGAATGAAGATAACTGTGATTGTATATGTAACCTTTAATGAAAACCCAAAATGTGATAAGCCAGAAGCTCAAGAAGTAGAATTGAATGAAATGTTTGCAATTTCACTATGCAGAGGAAGAGCTTCCAGAGGATGAAGATGAACTAGAGCCGCTGGACAGAGCACTCAGAGAAGCGCTGACCACACGGGAGCTTGGATCATACCAGCCTCCATTTGCGGATGGCATAGGCGCTGGTGAAGCCCAGTTGACGCCCGAAGAGATAGTGTAGTCCCAGCCCTGAGTAATGGTGGACACTTGGGCAACACTGGTGGACAAAGAGGTGTAGTAACTGACTGCTGAAGTTGGGTACTGTCTTGTCCAAGTGGTAGCAGTGACAGTGGAGCCCGGCTGAGTCTGCATTGGAGCATATCTAGTCTTTCCGGTCTGCGAAGTGTAGTACAACTTGAAAGACTTGGAAAGCTGAGAGGCTGGGATGGTAGTAGTACCACCGCTGTCCAAAGAGGTCTGCGCATCTGGTGGAGAGTCCTCGTCACCACCAGATGGCTTTGTAGTACCTGTCATACCCTCCAAGGTGAATCTCTCGGAGTAGTGGATGGTGTAACCGTCATCTATGACGGCGTAGACCTGGACGAAGTATGAACCATCAGCACCGATGGTTGAAGGGATGTCCAAAGTAACGGAGTATGAGGTCAAGTCGCTGGCGTCCACCTTGGTGATGGCCTTGATACCGTCGATATCGTCATTTGTACCTGTACAGATGGTGAAGGTGTACGAGTCGATAGTGCTGAGCAATGGTGTAGCGTTAGACTCGATCCAGGTGACAGGAACACTGACAGAGTCTCCAGACACAGTGTAGCTTGCGCCTGCTGTTGGCTTCGAAATGGAAACATCACCCAAGACGGTGTAGCTCTGTAGCAAAGCAGCGATCGTGAGTAGGAGAGACTTTTTGAGAAGCATCGTTGGCCTTAGAGTGTGTTTTAGTCTGTTTGAAGGTGTGAACGAATGAAAGAGGCTTTAAAAACCTGGTGAAACAACAAGAAGCAGAGAAGTAGAAAGGCCACGCACGGAAATCAAGGAAGCTGATGTGAGCTGCAGTGAGAACTTTGAGGTGTGATGGAGGTAGTCGAAAGCAGAAGCTCAGGGACTGTTGTAAATTTGCAAACTTGCAGCTTTTCCTTAACACCAAACCAAGATGCAAAGCAGGTCAAGAATTCAACAAAAATTCCTCAGCCGAGCACAAACTTAACCCCTGTGACAACCTCAACCACAAGGCGCAGCGGTTACGTAGTGTGCCTCTACTTTTGCGCGCACTTGTTGCGCTCGGCTAAAAAAAGGTACGGTAGGGGACGCAATGAGATGAAAAAAACAGCGGCATTGATCTGTCGCGAATAATACTAGTTTAGGGAGCTGCCTAATTCAGCTATTGAGCCAGGTTTCTGAAAAATAGTCTGTGTGCGTCGATATTCGAGGTTATACTGAAGCGCTATCACTCTTGACACAGCTCATTGTGCTTGAGAACCACAGAGGAAACTCGCAAAACCAAGCCAAAATGATGTACCTCAAGTCCATGCTGAAGGTCATCGACAACTCCGGTGCGTTGATGGCTGAGTGTATCAAGGTGATGCGTAAATCGCCGAAGAACTATGCCTCTGTCGGTGACGAGATTGTTGTTGTCATCAAGAAAGCTAGACCAATTAACGCTCAGATTACTGGTGCTTCTGCTTCTAACCGTGTTAAGAAGGGTGATGTTTGCCATGCTGTCGTTGTCAGAACAAAGCAGCCTATTCAGAGACCTGACGGCTCTACAATCAGATTCGACGACAATGCTTGTGTGTTGATCAACAAGAACTCCGAGCCAATCGGTACCAGAATCTCTTCCGTTGTTTCTAGAGAGCTTAAAGAGAAGAACTTCAACAAGATTGTTGCTATGGCTCCAAAGGCTGTTTAAATAAGGGGACTATCGGAGATAGAGTCATTGAGAAGATGAGATGGAAGCACGAGTAAGGGAAAGGTGCTTGGATTTACGGCTGGTTACGACTTACACCTTGTATATATTAAGAATAAATTGCATTATTAGTATCATTTGTAGGTATCGAGTAGCTTCTCGAATGAATTGACCAGCCTCTCAGACCTCGTATTTACCTCATCGTTCAAGTTCATTAGCTTCATTACTCCGTCTTCATCTTGCACCTCGTACTTTAACAGCTCCATTAGTCCATTGGAGATGCTTCGGAGTTTGGAAATGTCCCTGCTATTCGGATTTTTGTGCGTCATTTGAGAAATTTTTGAGTTTAGGTCTATCTCTAATTGACTTATCTGTGATGTGTACGATTCCGGTGATGAAGGAATGTTAACCTCCTCTTGCTGTTCCAGATAACGATCCTTGAACTGCTCATCCTCTGGAGTTGGCAAATATCTATGTGCTTCTCTTATGCTCTTTTTACCCGACCCGAGCATTGTTGTCATGTCATCATTCAAATTATCCAGCTGTCGTAGCTTGCCCTGGATTTCGCCTTGAAGTTTCTCACATTTACTCAGCAGAGACTCCATTTGTACCCACCGACTTTCGTCCTCATCCTCGTGCTTTAAATCCTCATCGCGTGACAGTTCCCTAGTGTAAGAAGAGGGCGATCTCTGTGACAGCATGGTGAGAGGGTTAATGTCTCTACTCTTATTAAGCCCAACGCCTACTCCAACCGATGATCTGTAGGAAAATCGTCTCACCTCGGGCGATTGACGAGACTGTGAATCCTCGTGCTCCATTTCTATCAAAATTGACCCAGATGTAGTGGTAGGATCTCCGGATATTATCCCGCTTTAGAAGTTGATGCATTTGGCTAAGGGAATGTTTACATTTGCCTTAGCGCGAACAATCACTCTAATGTTACGGCTTGGAAGTCTCACTTCCATACTCCAGTTTTTGCATCAGTTTGAAGTGGTGAGTGATGAGACTATTGAAGCAATCCTTCCAATTGTGGTTCAACCCCTTGTTCAAGTCATTATTGAAAGACTGTACTACATGGCTAGTTGCAATGCCATAACTCACGTAGATGGTTACATCAAGTTCTGCTTCTTAAACAGTAGAAACTTGTCATCATATATACAGAATAAATAGTTGAATGAGTGCTTGTCTCTCAATGCTTGATCAAATCCTCTAGTGCACTCTCCAGCCCCGGATTCCTCTGGCCAGCCCTACCATTCATTCTCTCCAGGTCGAACTTCATCTGCTCCTCGCGCTCTCTCATGTTAGGCCTCTTGGAGTCTTTAACCTCAACACGCTGTTTTGCTGTTTGCATCTTGGCAGAGCTGATGCTATCGATGAGATCAGAACTTACGTTGTAACGTTTTCTAACTTCTTCTGCTGGATAATGGTTAAGATCTTCCACTATAGCAACGAATGTGTTGGGGTGAACAGTCTCATTGATAGCGTCGCTAGCGGGACTCTCTTGTGCCTTCTTCAGCACTGATTCAAGATTTTGTCGATTCCTTAGTAGCTTGAGTGCTGGATGGTTCTGGTCGAGCTTCAGTGGAACCTCCTCGACCTTCACCTGCGCTATTTGCTCAGCGTTGAGGTTCTTTTCATTAGTCTTCTGAGACTCTCTTGAGTATTGCGTTGGAGAAGATCCCTTTGGAAGAGTGACTTTGGGTGATTCTAGCGTCGAACTTAAGGCCTGTGATGCTGCCTTCGGTAGTGTTCTCTGCTTTGAGGCCGAACTACCCATATTGAATCGATTGATCTCGTAATTGATTTCTAGAAGAAAGAGTCCTCCGCGTGAGAGTTTGCCCCACACTTTACTTGATATTACGCGTATTGACACGCGATCTGCCATTTTGCGAAGGCCTACTTTAACCTCAAATTAGATAAAAGATAATTATTATGAACATTTCCTTTCATCAATGCATGTGATTTGTTCTTTGACTTTTCAAATTCTCAAAATGGCTCATAACTTGTACCATTCTGTTACTCAAGTCTGACATACGCTGGGTGTGGTTGCGGCTCTTATTAATCAACTCATGAAGAAGTGATAGGGAGTCCATCACACCAAGCTGTCTTGGATCTTTTTGGTAATTGGCCATTTTGGATTTCAGAGACTGGACTTGTGTGTCCATTGCCTCACCTTCTTTCCGCAATTGCGACTCGAGTTCCAAGCACTTGATTTGGTAAGCCGTGTACTCACGAGTGAACCCTTTCCAGACTAGATCGTTGGCAGGTGTGGCACCATTTGGTAGCACAGGAAGGGGAGGTAGATTTTCATCCAGGAACGAAAATTGTTCATTGCCACTGGTCTCACGGCCAAGCTTCAGAGAATTCAAATTCAGAACGTCGTCACTTTTACGAGTTTTTTCATCGACAACACCGGCATCCATATCAGCATCGAGAGGCTCCTTTTCAACAGTTTTCCTCCTCTTGTTATCCTCCGGAAGACTATCCACAATATCGGCCATCTCAAACTTACCATTTGTCTGTGTCAATGGAGTCGTGTCCTTTAAAGCTTCCATGTTAAAATCACCATACGTTTGGGTCATCGGAGTTGTGGTTTTGAGACCATCCATTGAGAACAGTGTGGTATCATTGCCCTCGTCGGCTGGCCGTTTTCCGTTGGCATTCATGTCACGTTCCGATGTTGGTTGTTTGTTGAAATCTCTCTCCTCTATCACTACCACATCATCGTCACCGTCGTCGTCATCCTCATTGTTTTCGTTTTCCTCATCACTTGAGTCGGAATCACCAAAATTCCAATGATCTTGGACGAATTGCACACCACTTCTGTCTCTGTCCTCAATTCTAGATCTTTCTCTAGCAGCGCTGAAAGCGTCATTTTGGCGTTCCTTATTAGTGTTGGTCTCTCTCTGGCGCTTTCCGTGCGATCCAGGAGCTGGTGCTGGTGATGAGAAGCCATTGCCAGAGCTTCTTCTTCGTTGCTGTCCACGTCCCAAGGTGTGATTCCTTTTAGTGTGAATATTATTCGGCGAGGGCTTGGAGTCCAGTGGAATGTTTGTTGTAGTAAATTTGAGAGGTGTTGGATTTGGTGAAGTAGCTTGATTTCTGAAATCATTTGCCTTCGCATCGCTAGCCTTGTCGTATACCCTACCGTCGTATGACGACCTCTTGCTAGTATCCTGTGCCTTTGAGCTCGCTGAGTGAGGCATTTCATCATCTCTCGATCCATTCGACTTAGAAGCGGCACTCCCGGCAAAGTTCATAGTCTGCTTACGCCATGATCCAGGCATATCTTCTTGCTTTCCAGCCTCACTTCTTGGGCCTTTTGGATAGATATTCTCACGTTTAGTTGTAAAACCAGCATTCTTCTGAGGTGAATGACCAGGGTATGTGCCAGATGCAGCTGTTGAAGCGTGTTGGGGCTTTGGTCTCGAACCTGAGAACGAGCTCTCTTTCTTCGAGCCGGTCTTCATAAAGTCAGCAAAAAGGTCTTCTGAGTCTCTTTTTCCCAAGTTCGGGAATAAATCATCAGAGGCGTTCTTCCTCATATAAGCAGCAAATAGATCTTCATTTTGGGACGCCTTTCCTCCACCACTTCTATAAGCTTTGTCGAACTCATCAGATCGATTGAAGCTGTTGTAAGCAGGTCTTTCAAAGTTGTGAGGGAAGCTTTGCGATGTGAAAAATTTGTTCGGATTTGAGCCATGTTGATGTTGTGACCGCTGATAATGCTCACTGGTCCTTGTACTTGAGCTCTTAGTTGGCTTGTAAGGCTTGTTTCCGCCGTCATCCTTCTTTGGTGATGGTCGTGTGGTAGTCCTTGTGTATGTGCTGGTAAATGTGTAGGATGTAGATGTAGTACTTGTTGCAAATGAAGCAGTGGTTTGAAGTTTTCGGTCATATTTAAGTTTCTGAGTAGCATCTGATAGAACACCATATGCCTCATTGGCCTTCTTGAATAGCTCTGCTGAGTCCTGGGACTTGGTTTTGTCAGGGTGATGCTTCAATGCGATCTTCCTAAACGCCTTCTTGATCTGATCTGAAGAGGCTGAAGCCTCCAGTCCCAAAACGTGGTAAAGAGACTCGGGCATGGTATCAGTGAAAGCAGATAAACAATTGGTGTGATTAGTGACTAAATGAAAACTAGCAAAATCACATAAAAGATAGAGAGATGCCTACACTTCGTACTACTACTATTGACCCGCTGATAATTGGCAGCTAGAACAAGTTCGCGGACTTTTCAATTTTCGCGATTCAGAGATTGGTACGCGACACAATCCAGGGCGGTAATCCGCAAAACCGCAAAACTATAACCCACCATCGAGGCGGTGAATTTTAAGCACGGTGTGAAGGCTATACAAATTTAAGATATTTTTGAAGGGACTTTTCTCAAACCAAGCTGAATATCAAATAGAGTGCACAGGAGAAAGCACTTTCTTTCAAGAATACATTTACCGTTGAATAGGCCGAGAAACAGCGGAGACGTTGGTCCCTTGCCACTGGTAAACAAGCATACACTTTACTCGATTACACATTTGAGGTGTATCACCGGGACAACGCACATTCCCCAGCAATAAGGTCAATTTGTGGGCATCCATTCACATCAATAAAAGAATAATTCAGCATCAAAGATGGAGAGCACACCTCGTTCTACGCCCAGCGTTCCACTGTTCTCGCTGGTTCCTGAAGTGCGCACCTCACCATCCCCTTCTGTTGAGCAGCAACAGCAACATCAACAGCAACAGCAACAAAACCAGCAAGCGGGATCACTTCATCCTTCGAGCTCTACTGCCTCAATATCGAAGCTTCCTCACAAATCACCTGTATCCAAGGGCAAATACGGCCTTGCGGACTTCCAGGTACTAAGGTCTCTAGGAACTGGCTCGTTTGGCAGAGTACACTTGGCTCGTTCCGTCCATAATGGTCGGTACTATGCTTTGAAAGTCCTAAAGAAAGAGAGAGTGGTGAAAATGAAGCAGGTAGAGCACACAAATGACGAGAGACGGATGCTTGCGCTGGTCGAACACCCGTTCATTACACGGATGTGGGGTACCTTCCAAGACTCGTTCCAAGTGTTCATGGTGATGGATTATGTTGAAGGTGGTGAGCTCTTCACTCTTCTTCGTAAGTCCCAAAGATTCCCGAACCCTGTGGCCAAATTCTACGCTGCTGAAGTGTGCTTGGCACTGGAGTATCTTCATTCTCACAACATCATTTATAGAGACCTCAAACCTGAGAACATCCTGCTGGACAGAAACGGCCACATCAAGCTGACGGACTTTGGCTTCGCCAAAGAAGTGAGGGACGTCACATACACATTGTGTGGAACACCGGACTATATTGCACCTGAAGTCGTTGCCACGAAGCCGTACAACAAGTCTGTGGATTGGTGGTCTTTTGGTATCCTCATATTCGAGATGCTGGCTGGCTACACTCCCTTTTACGACGCCTCGCCCATGAAAACTTATGAAAACATCCTTGCGGGCCAGATAACATACCCAGACTATTTCCATCCAGATGCACTAGATCTGCTGATGAGACTCATAACGAAGAATTTATCCGAGAGACTGGGTAATTTACAGAACGGCGTCCAGGATGTCAAGGCTCACTCGTGGTTCAGCGAGGTTGTATGGGAGAGGCTACTCAGCAGAGACATTGAGACCCCATATGAGCCTCCCGTACAACCAAATACTGGTGACACCTCGCAATTTGACCGCTACCCTGAAGAAGAGACCAATTACGGTGCCACTGGGGCTGATCCTTATGAGCATTTGTTCCGTGATTTTTGATATCAAATCAGCTGTACTGTATACTTTCTATATGCATCACGTTTCCTGCATCTTTGAGCAATTGCAGAACTATAAATTACATTTTAGAGTCATAATATTACAGTGTCGTGTATCGTTTATCATCATATATAAATAAGTTATTACTCGGTGGCCGCTTCACAGAGCCTCACGCCCTGTATCCATGGTGATTTCAGGGCCTGGCTGAGCGTGGCTCTTTGGCTGAAGTCCGGGTCCAGCATGCCATATAAAACGGATTTTCTCGATTTGAAAGTCTCCCCGGATCTCATCGACTCGATCGGTTCAAAGGTACCATTAATTTTGCCCCTTAGTGGCCTCTTCTGGAGATAATCGTCGTAAAGGTCCTCGCCAGCTTTAGCAACTGGCCACAAGTAAGTACCGGTCACCATGGTCAAGTATAAGACACCAGCAGCCCAAACATCAACACAACGAGGATCATACTCCTTTTCAGAGAATTCTTCAGGTGCAACATATGGCTCACTTCCACACGCCCCAGAGCTCAAGTGGACTTCACGTTCCCATGCCGTTCTGAACACAGCAGCTGTCCCAAAGTCCGCCAACTTAGCGACGCCATATGAAGTCAGTAGAACGTTCTCAGGCTTAATATCACAATGAGCAACACCACGGGAGTGGCAGTACGAAATGCCTTTCAAAATCTGTTTAAAGAAGCAGTCTGCTTCCATCTGGTGGAGTCCATCTCGGTGTGTTTGAAGGATATGGGAATACAAGTCACCACCAGCGCAGTACTCCATAACTTCAGAGTAAACACCGGCAGTTGAGTGCATCAGGTCCAAGGTTCTCACAATGTTTGTGTGTTTGAGAGAGTTCGATATAACAAACTCCGATGTCAGCCTGGTCGAGAAGTGTGAGGTCGTTTCGTCCTCCTTGCGGCGGAGCTCTTTCACAGCGTAGAAGAGTTCCTTCTTAGTGGCACTGTCTAAGCGTGAAACCAGCTTTACACACCCGTAAGCCCCCTTCCCAACAATCCCTAGTGGTTTGCCATACTTTTCCGACAGCTTGTAGTTCTTCGTAGGGTTGACTGCGGTGGCGTCCCTTGGGGCGCTATCTTTGGAGGTATTATCTTTTGAAGGAGCAACATCTTCACTTTTGTCAATCGTTTCCACCAATTGGTTGATGAGTTGCAACTGCGTGTCACCAATAGCGGCGTCGATTCCCAGGTAGTCTTCCTCTTCTTCAGAGTCCGTTTCGTACTCGCTGTCCTCAGAGTCAGTGCCGTCCCCAAGGGCACTATCAACAGTCTTTCTAGATTGAATACTCCAACGTCTTTGAAAATCCATTCTATTTTGCTCCGGTAGCATAGAGAATGCAGCATCATTTCCATCGCCACCTCTGCTAGACTTCCTTAAAAGTCCAGATAGAATACCGGTAGAAGTTGGTATCTTCTCTGGCTTGATTGGCTTCAGGATGTGCTCGTGTGTACCGTCTCCGTAAATCATCATGGTGCCATTGTCTGAATATGAAACAGGCGTTTTCTTCAATTCACTGGTGTTGACGGCTTTGCTTGAGGAGTGGGACCTCAGCATAGGCTGCGACTGTTGAGCAGGTGGCGAGGCAATTCTACTCGGCAGCTCTGTAGTGGATGCTTTGTTGGGATTGAGAGATTGATCTAGGCTCGGTGTGGAAGCTTCCTCAACAACGGCCTCCAAAGGAGTAACCTTCAGCGTAGGAGACCGCGTCATATCACGGGAAGTTATTGGGGCACCAGACGAAGGTGAAGCCAGTGGCGAAATGTGGTCCTCTTTGATTATTGTCGTTCCGGAGTTGGCAACCACCGAGAGGGGTGAGCTGACTGGTGGCTTTTGGGGAGAGACATGTGCACTTTTTGGGGATTCACTGGAGTTTTCAGCACTATTTTGAGAAGATTTAACGAACAAGCTCTTGAATGAGTTCGACAGTGAATGCTTCCTCGTCAGGTTCCCTTGCTGTTGTGGTTGCTGTGCCTGCGAAGAAAGCTGGGTATTGGATGTCGTTGGAGATATGAGCGCAGAGCCGGAATTGAGCTGCTTTTCTCTATCTTTTTCCTTGTCCTTAGACTTTCGTATGTGCACCATCAACTCTACCTTCACTTAGTGATTTGCTCACTCGAACAATAAGCAACTGCTACTTGATTTCTGCCCAGAAATTTGACGTAATTTTTCAGCTGAGGCCTACTCATCGGATTGTTACCCCCGCGATCGGGTTAGATCACTAGGCGAGCATCTACTAAACTTCATAGGTAAGTCTGGGCACCAGGCCCAAAGAATTAGAATATCGAATAAACAAAAAGCAGAATATCAAAGAGAATTAAGTAGTGTATCTGAAGTGAGTCTGCTTGAAATCAGTGATGTCAGCAATCTCCTCCTCTTCCAAGCCCTCCAGCACCTCGACCTCTGCGGTGTGCGTGTCGTTGGCCTCCTTTCTCTTGTTCATGTAAGCAGTGACAACCCAGTAGAGAACGGCCAAGGCCATACAAGCAGCGTATCCCACCATTAATGAAGCGAAACCAACCTTATACTTTGGAGCGTCCTTAGCACGGAAAGTCTGAGTACCGGTGATAGCACCACCGCAGTAGCCCAAGTAGTTGAATCCGTAAGTAACGGCCTTTTTTGTGTGGCCAGCAGTGTTAGCCTGGACAAGGGATAACATGACGATGTATGAGGCAAAGTAGAAGTACATCATGTACAAACCTACCAGCTGGGCAGCGGTGTTAGTCTGGTCACAAACAAAACAAACAATAGCACCAATCAATGGGACAATTAAGGAGATGATGGCCAGGAGACAACGTCTGTTATTCCATCTAGCAGCAAAATACGTGAAAAGGAAGGTGGAGAGAGATGCAATGATACCAGTTGGCACTCCCATCAATGAAGACTTGACTGGAGAGAAACTCAGGTTGTTGATGATGATAGCGTTAAATGTAGATAGACCACCATTTGGCACATTGATACCAAAGTTGAAAAGCATGATGATGTAAGTTCTTGGGTCCAAGAAGGCCTCCTTACACTGGTCCATCTTAAACTTGTTATTGGAGACACCAGTTCTGTTCTCGGCCATACGCTTCACCATGAAGACTTTTTCTCTCTCAGTAAGCCACTTAGCATTCAATGGGGAGTCTGGCAAGTACCAGATCATGATAGAAGCCCACACGAATGAGACGGAACCAACCAAGATGTAAATGTACTTCCAAGTTGGGATCTCACTGCCGAAAGTGGAAGCCAGAGCGGAGAGGGCACCGTTGATGATGGAAGAACCGAAGAAGAAGATGATAGCAGTTCTATGTGGAGACTCTGTCTTTGTGTAGAAGACGGAGATCATAAGCGAACAGCCTGGCACAATAACACACTCGACTAAGCCCATGAGGAATCTGAGAGCTGCCAGACCGGCAAAGTCGTGACAAGCACACTGTAACAGAGTGAAACCAGCCCAAGAAGCGGCACAGATAGAAATGACCTTACCAGTTCTGAACTTTGAAACCATGATCGACATTGGCCACATACCAACAAGAGATCCAATGAAAAGAATAGACGACAGCCAACTGTACTGCTGGCCAACAAGGTTAGTGTCAGTACGCAACCCAAAGATGGCAGCAGTACCCAAAGAGACCTTATCGACGGCACCAAAAGTGGCAGTCATGAAGAGGATTGGCAGGAGGATCCAGTCGGTCTTTCTGATCACCTTCTTCTGCTCTTCTGGGGTCAGCTCTTCGTATTTACCTGCGGTTTCCAAAAGGAAGGCCGCAGCGTCGTCCAAGTCATCACCAAGAGCGGCAGCTGAAGTTGTGGTGATGATTTGCTCCTTCATGTGGGAGTCGTGGGAAGAGGTACTCTTCACTGTGTCTAGAAGCACGTCCTCCTTGCTCATGATTGTTAAAAAAAACGGCACAGTGCTTTAAAAGCCATGAGATCAAAACCGGGGCAGATCTCACTGTTTAAATATCGAAATTATGCCCCAGACTCACCCACCGCTTATCGAACATCGTCTCCAGCTCCCTTGCCACCAGTTCCGCATTCGCACTTTGCCCCAACTATGAGCTCCGCGGAAGGTGCAAACGATAGGATAGCGGAGGACGCCTGAAGCGCACCCTGGAGAGATAAGAAGCTCGAGACGACCTTGTCTTGTTAGATACGAGCTTTTCCGCTGGCCCTATTGTTCATATACTGTATCAGTTTATCTTTATAGCTGATGTGAAGCATAGCATTTGTGCTTAAAGTGCTGAGCGGAGATGTTGGCCCTTCCGCATTGAGAGCGGAGGTGTCAGAGGTCATTAGTGACCAATTGTTGTGATCAACCGATTGGAATGGCGTATTGTCATTACGCTGTATTATACCTTAAGATCCAGCCGTGGTAAACCGTAGTTGACTTTTCCGATTGCGGATGTGTCGCCGACTCCGAAGGCTTGATAAGGTTGACTCTTGCGATAAAGGGATAGGCACCAGGCAGGACCATTTCACCCTTCAGAGATAACGCGCTCTGTTCATTCTTTCATAGGAGAAACATAATGAAGTTGAAGATGCTCGAATTGAGATACTTACCTCTTGCCCCTAGAGAGTATTTCGAGCAAAAGTTGTAGATAAGTGAGCACTACGAGTCATCAAAAACTAGAATATGTATTGCACAAAACAAAATGATTTGCAGGTCATTGCGAAGCATCCGAAGAGTCCTTAGCCATACCAATAGAGCCACCGGAGAGAGGAACGAAACCAGCTTTCTCGCTCTCCTTTGTCAGACCCCAGAACTCATCAGAGTCAGTAGGCTTACCGAAACCACCACCACCAGGAGTCAGCACCTTGAGGATGTCGCCCTTTTTCAGTTCAATCTCAGCCTGAGATGGCAAGCGAATCCATTGGATAATTCCGTTACCACGATTACGGCCCAAATAGTTCTCACCTCTCTTACCATCCTCACCGCCATGAATACCCCATGGAGCGTATACTCTTCTCTGTGTAACAAGCGACATATGCACTGGGGAGTTGAACTGAATCTCTCTGATAAGGCCATCGCCACCGTTGAACTTACCCTTACCACCACTGCCAGTTCTGATAGTATATTGCTTTAGGAAGCATGGGTATCTAAGCTCCAAAACCTCTGGGTCAGTGATCTTGGTGTTAGTCATGTTGGTCTGAGTACCAGAGAAGCCATGGAAACCAAATCTCTCGCCGTTCTTTTCCAAAATACCAGCACAGTTACCCTGGCCAATAGTCTCGGTGTAACCGAAACCCTTGATCATTTCACCTTGAGCATTTTCACCACCCGTACCAAAGTTCAAACCGTTCATACAGCCACCAGTTGCAGAAGTGACACCGAATGCCTTGAACAAACAGTCTGTAATTCTCTGGGATGTCATACCATTACCAGCGCATACAGCAGCGTAAGGAGATGGGTTGATAAGCGTGTTTTCAGGAATTATGACCTCGACTGGGTCCAAACAACCCTGATTCAAAGGAATGTCCATATCAACAAGACATCTCAGAACATAAATGACAGCAGAGAATGTGACGGACTTTGGAGAGTTGAGGTTGGAGTACGACTCCAAAGAAGTGCCTGTGAAGTCAATGACCACTGTTCCTTGCTCTCCGTCAATATCGATCTTGCAGCAAATCTTGGTACCCTCATCCATGTAGTCTTCAGCAACCAAAGGTAAGCGATGAGCATTCTTCTTTGCAAAGTTCTTCAGGTATGATTGAACAGCCATAGCAGCAGTCTTCTTGACGTTTCTCATGTAAAACAAGACAGTCTCACTGCCATATTCATTGAAAAGCTCTTTCAATAAATTGATACCACGCTGGTTAGATGCAATCTGGGCCTTCAAGTCAGAGATGTTGTCGTCGATGTTTCTGGTACCAGAGACACCATAGGTCTTTGGAACCTCAGTGAAGTGGTGATGGAGACCTTCGTAATCAAACTTACCATTGTCGACAATCTTCCAAGTCTCAATGTTCACACCCTCCTCGTAGATCTCACGAGCATAAGAACTTGAGGAGCCTGGTGCGGAACCACCAATCTCGGAGTGGTGAGCACGAGAGGCAACAACAAATTGAATCTCACCCTCGTGGAAGACTGGAGACACAATAGTCAAATCAGGTAAATGTGTACCACCAACAGACGGAGAGTTTGTACACAAAATATCACCCTCTCTCAAGTTACCCTTCCAGTGATCTAATTGGTATTTGATGGCAGAAGACATAGATCCCAAATGAACTGGAACATTTGGAGCGTTGGCACACAAGTTACCCTGGTTATCAAACAAAGCACATGAATAGTCCATTCTCTCTTTGATGTTGGCAGAAACAGAGATCTTCTGTAAGGTTCTGGACATTTCATCTGCGATAGACATGAATCTGTTGGCAAAGATCGCCAACTGGATAGGATCAACAAAATCGGTGCTAACTGTGTCTCTGTTAACATCAACATCGACATCCAAAACAACGTGTCTTGGGTGGATAATAGCAGTGGCCTCAGGTGTCACCAAGATAGTCTGTGTAGCATCCAAAATGACGGACGGGCCCTTGATGGTAGAGCCGACATCGAGATCATTAAGGAAGTAGACAGAAGACTCTAGCGTACCTTCATCAAACACAATCTGAGTTTTCTTCTTGCACTTTGTTGTGTCAACTGGGTGTACTGGCAAAGTTTCATCAAATGGAGACGCCTCTTTGATGGTCTCCTCCTCAGCATTACCTTCGGATCTGACACGGATATCAGAGACCAGAACATCCTTCTCGGAGTCGTTGAAAGCAAACTCCCTCTCATGAATCTGGTAGAATACAGACAGGAAGTCGTTGTCTTCTGGCTGTGCAATCATAATGCGGGTGTCGGATCCCTTGTAGCCCATGTTGAAGTACAGTGTCGTTTTGATTGAATCCTTCTTAGCTCCTTGCAGCTCGAGAGCGGCCTGGGACTTCGAATACAGTGTTTCACACTTAGAAATCAACTCATCTCTTGAAGATTGGGAGTAGACAGCAGAGACCGGCTCTTGCTCTTCGTTCACCAAATCAGCAAGCGAGATGCCATATGCAGACAGAATGGAGGAATGTTTGTGGATAAGAACCTTCTCGATCTTCAATACCTTGGCAATAGACGTGGCATGCTGACCACCGGCACCACCAAAAGAGGCGAGACCGTGCTTTCTAATGTCATGACCCTTGGCATCTGTAAGTTCTCTGATTGGCTTAGCCATCTGGAAATTAGCAACCTTCAGGAAACCCAAGGCAATCTCCTCTGGAGTCTTTTTCATGTTATTCTCTTTGTTAATCACATCTGCCAATTCTTGGAACTTTTGTCTGGTGATCTCAATATCCAAAGGTTGATCCTCGTTTGGACCAAAGATCTTTGGGAAGAACTCTGGCAAAATTCTGCCTGTGAATAAGTTGGCATCAGTGATAGTCAGTGGACCACCCTTTCTGTAACAAGCCGGACCTGGGTGAGCTGAAGCAGACTCAGGGCCAACTGCAAAAACACCGTTCTTGTAGGTCAAAATGGAACCACCGCCAGCAGCAACAGTGTTGATGTCCAATTGTGGTGCTGCTAGTTTGATACCAGCAACGATGTTCTCAAAGGAGAACTCGTACTCGCCATCGTAACGACTCACATCGGTAGAAGTACCACCCATGTCAAAACCAATGATTGGCATCTTGTCATAACATGTTTTTGCCTCACCCACCACACCTCCAGCCGGACCGGACAGTAATGACTTCAATCCAGAGAACTTATCGTATGAGCAGAGACCACCATCAGATTGCATGAACTCGATTCTGGTGAACTTGTCAAAATCTGGTCTCAAACCCTTGAGGAATTGTGCGACGTACTGCTTGACTATCGGGGTAAGATAAGCGTCAACGACGGTGGACTGGCCTCTTGGGACCATTTTCAGAACAGGAAGAATCTCATGAGAAAGCGAGACATTGCTGAAGCCAACCTTCTTTGCGACTTCACCGGCGAGCTTCTCGTGCTTTTGGAAGTTGAAGCCGTGAACGAAGACGATGGCAATGGAGTCCACTCCTGTGGAGTTCTTTAGCTCAACAAGATCTTTCTCAAGCTTCTCAGTATCCAGAGGTGTCACAATCTCAAAGACTTCGTTTGTCTCGCCGAGAACGTACTTCTTACCGTCAACTAGATCCAGAGCGTTGTACCCAGTTGGATCCACAGTAAATGCAGGCATTGTTACACGCTCATCTACCTCCAGCACATGATCTTGCAAAACACCAGGCTTCACAATATTCAACGCAAAAAGGTCAGGACGTGACTGGTCGGCAATGTGAAGCAAGTCTTTGAAGCCCTTAGTGGTAACAAGCGCACAAGACTCACCCTTACGTTCAAGCAGGGCGTTGGTAGCCACAGTAGTTCCAAGTCTGATAGAGGAGATGATGGAGGTGTCAAGGAGCTCGCCACGTGGGATAGCAGCGCCTGTAACATCCTCAAGAACCCTTCTGATTCCCTCGATGTTCGAGTCCTCGTAATTATCTGGATCCACAGACAGAAGTTTGAAGGTCTTCTCAACAGTTCCAACCTTGTAGATAACATCAGTGAACGTTCCACCTCTGTCTATAGCGATAGACACTTGAACGGTCATGTTTGTGTGTTTCTTTAGAATGATTAAATAGTAGCTGGCGGATCTTCAGGGACTATCTCAAAGAGGAAAAGCACACTTTATAAAATGTTATCGAGAGGCATCGGAGAGATCTCTGGCCTCCACACGATTGAATTCCGTGGGCAGGCATAGACGACGCGCGATCGGGGAAGCTGCAGACGACGTAAGTGCGGAGGTTGATATCGCAGATGTGCGGGAGATTGCGATATGCGGAGTGGATGGTATACTAACTACAATTTGTATTGGCTGATCGTTCATCGGTCTAAGCTAGCGATATATTGGTGGTTTTGCCTTTGATAATGTCCCTCCAGTGGATAGTTGGCCTGGCTCCTAGGTCGACTTCTTTCCAGACGTTTATCACGATCTCTCGAGCAGCTTGAACGGTCTTCAGTCTTCTCTTACGTTCCATCAATCTTAGTTTATCGAGCACAAACCAGCGGACTTGCTCATCATCCAGAGCACCAACCAATCCAACAACGAACAATGGCCAAAGCAGAGACATGTAGCAGTCTGGAAGCTCGTCACATAACTTCATTATCTTTCGTGTGCATGACTTGGGATCCATTTGGTTTGATGATCGCACTGGATTAGATGCTGTGTAAACCACGGCATAAAGATATAACATGGCGGCCAGTCTCTTGATCTCTGCAATCGTCGAGATGTTCCCCATTTCTTCCTTATCAAAGTAGATGTCACTATTATTGGGGAGCTTCTGGTTTAAGCATTTAAGCATTTCCTCTGTCTCGTCCACGTACTTGAATATTTCCAAAAGGCTCAGCGCCTTAGTTTCACCTGATGATTCCAGCTCAATATCATCTAGGCTTTGACCAATAACTGATATTCTGTGAATAAGTGATATGAGGTATGGAGAGCACCCGAATACAAGATCGATCTTCGTATCGTAGTCCTTTTTCAACTCTTGAATGAAAGGATCATCTTCGATAGTGATATTTTTTTGTTCTCTCTCGCCATCATGAACCCAGGCTGTCTCTCCCATAACTTCGTGGGAAATGAAGTAACGAACAAAGAATTTGCCCATCGGACTCAAAACCTTCTCCTTGACTCCAGAAGATCCCCTAAGCACCGCTTTCGAGTAGTTCAAAAGAGATAGCCATGAGTTGCTGCAACTGACAGAGATTTCGATAAAGCAGAGCATGATGATGATAGCGAACACATCATCCCAACCGTCGCTCTCGGTTTTGGACTCGATCAGTTTGGGAATCTCTGTGACTACTTCCTTCAAGTAGCTCTGTGCTAGAGTTTCGTATCTTTTATTGCCCAAGAGATAGTGCTGTGTCGCCGAGGCTGCCACCACCGTTTTCATCAGAAGCTGAGACTCGAGGGAAAGAGGAATGATCAAGTGTAGATAAGGGTTAAGCTCTGGAGCAATGTATGAGTTCAAGGCATTGCTATTCGTTGGCTTGACCTCACAGCAGACACATCCAGGAGCGATAGACTCAATAAAATACTGCATCAGACTCTGCTCTACTTCATTCAGCCGAAAGGAACACTGCTCCAATGAAGGTTGTGCCGGGTTTATCATCTGTGTAATCGGAAATTCTGCAAACGAGTCCATAAATAGGTCTCCAAAGGAAACTATGGGCATTGCAAAGTCGTTCATGATGAAATCAAAAGCGTCCGACCTAGACGTTGAATTTGAAGTTAACGTGGGTATCTGAGCTTGTTCAAAGATATGCCCAAAAGGCGATTGGTTCACCGGATTGATCTTTAGGCCATATGCGGGCGAGCCAGACCTGCTCTTCGATGAGCTGTTGATATCTGCACCGTTAGACAGCCGTGTCAGCTCTCGGGTAGTTACGTTCAAGAACAAGTACTGCTCTCGCCTCTGGACATTATTCTTATGGTGACTAAGATCTTCATGATTAGCGAATCCATTTGTGTCATCTTCTTGTTTGATGTGCCCCGCCATGGAATCTTTCCTCTTGGTTCTTGCCTTCAGGGATCTTCCGAAAGTGATGCCTCTTTTTGTGGCTTCATCCTCCCAGGTTAGCTGGATGTCTCGGAACTCGCAAGACAGCCCAAGCTTATCACATCTAACACATGCCGGTCTTCTCTCGTCGCATTTGACTCGGCGTTTCTTGCAGGTAACACACCCACGCCGGCTTCTTGAGCTGTACGCCTTCTGCTGGCCCATCGTTCAGAAATCAGTGCCCTTCTAGCCTGGATCGAAGTGCAAATTGGTAGTCAGCGACAGATCATCAAGACGGTGCCAAATCTGAAAAGTGCGGAGGCGCGTCCTGACTCGCTACAGTGGAGACGAAAGGGGAAAGTCAAGACGAGCGGGTGCGCTAATACTATGTGTCAAATTTTAAAGAGGGGCTTTGATATTAATTGAATGAGTTTCTATTGATTTTGATCTATTATTGTTTCATCTAAGTATATCGAGCGGCACCGAGAACATTACTTGTTCTTCTTTTGGGCAGCCTTCGCCTTGGATTTGGACTTCGACTTCGACTTCTTTTTGCCCTTGGCCTTTGCCTTACCACCCAAGAATAGAATCTGCAAGAACAAGATAGCATTGAGGCCAACACCGACAAAGAAGCCAGCGAGAATCAGCATATCATTGATTCCGCTGCTCAAAACAGTGAACAGTCTAACCAAAGTTCCCAACAGCCCAGCGCCAACTGAGGCGAGAGAAAGGGCACCTGTCGATTTGTTTCTGAAGTTACCAATGATCTGAGGAAGTTTGGCAATAATTGTGAGAGGAACTGAGAATTGAGCCAAGAAAGACACGTCTTCGTTGCTCAAAACACCAATATTCTCCTTGTGTGGGGCACCGAATAAGGCGTAGGCCAACACCGCAGACAAGCCAATGAATACATTGATCATTCCTGACTTGCCCGAGTAGTACAGAATCAAGATCAAAATGATCAGATTCTGGACAGAGACAAAGGCAATCTCACCAAAAGTCATGAAATCCATCTTCTGTCTGAAGTTGTATGCCACGGTGACCACCAATGAGAGGGTCTCCAAGAAGATACTGACGAAGGACAAACCACTAGCAGAAGACTGGGAAACGATGTTGATAATCTGCGGGAGCTTGACAATGGAGGAGAAAGTCAAAATAGCCAACGACAAGGTCTTGGAAATGAACTGTTGCAACAAGACATTGTTGTTAACAGTAAACATATCGAGCTCCAAGACAATTGGGTCAAACACAGCGGCGCCGTAGTAAGTTCTGCCTAATTCAACAATCTGAGATGGAAGCAGCGAAGTGTAAGGACGCAAATGGTCCAACACAGGCCCTAAAACAGGCTCCAGCTTGGAGATGTGCTCAGCAATACCAGACATATTAACCTATGAAGTGCCTTCGATGTTCATCAAGCTGTCAAGAAGACACTTTCACGATCGCTTATTGTTTACCCACGCCTTGAAAATCCGCTGGAAATTTTCACTGTTACGACGCGGGTTCGAATCCCAGGGGCTGCGCTGGATTTTAGTTACCCCAGATCTCATCTCGCGTCTGGAAGAAGAGCTGTCTACAAAGTCTCCTCCTAACCTTCAGTATGTACATAGCCCAGTAGTGTATTTGCTTGAAGCATTCAAGTCTGTGCCCTGAAGCAATGAGTATCTCTTCACCTACAACCATTTTACCAAGTCTCTATGATCCGCTCAATCCTGAGGGATACGTGGTTGTGGTATTCAGGGGCTACAAAGGCGTAGTTGGAAAGTATAAGATGAACCTATATTCCAGATTAGAGAATTTGGCAAAGCTGGTTACGACAGAAGATGTCCCGCTATCTTCTGTAATGCTTTTCTTTCATGGAGAACGGGTTCTCCACAGTGACACCCCGGCATTTCTCGGATTAGCCAACCGCACGGTGGCTACATTTGGCTATAGACTGGATCTAACCCCAAAGAGGTCCATACATAGTCCACATACTGAGAGCATTTCTTTAGTTATTGAAGGCCAAGGTGGTGCCTTGGAGTTCAGAATTGGTGCTACCGATCCGATAAAGGACTCGCTACAGGAGTATTCGTACAAAGTAGACAAAGATTTGAGCGAGCTTCGCTTCAGGTACAATGGGTTTGAAGTCGATGTCAACCAGACCCCAAATGATCTTTTCGTTGCAAAATCCGGCAATCTGCTACTATCTTGTGACGAGATCCAGAGCATCGCTTATGGTACCGAAATCTCTGACCCTCCATTGGGAGCATTTTCATCCTCTGAAACCTCATTCGAGGTTGAAGACGACTTAGAAGTTACCGCTATACTATCGCACCGTAAGGTTACCAAAGGGTTCCGTTTTCAGGTACTGCTTGATGGTCGTACCGTTTCATGGAAAACAGCCACTGAAATTAAGAAACTGGCTCCGGAGCTGTACAAGGACTATACTGTAAGGGAAGGCATTGTGCCAGCTCCGAAAGCTAAAGGTGGCTGACCGTACAATTGATAGCTAAGATTTTGGCTATGTTGAGTCTTGAAGAAGTATGTTCATAAATTCATCGCAGGTTATTAAAGAATCTATAGCAAAGTGTAAATCATAGACCAACCCATCCCCTAAGAACGTTAGCTAGAGGTGGAATGCTTCCCAAGATCACCATGAAAGTACCAAACAACGTGAAAGCTAAAGAGCTCATTGCTCCAGCTCTTGGATCGATACTCAATAAATGGGCAGTTGCAATGGCACTACAATTCAGACCCAGAGTGATACCACGAGTGACGTAGTCATCTTCTCTGATTCTCATCATTTTGGGACCGAAGAGGAACTGGCCAGCAAGAGCGCCAAGGATACCTGTGAGAACAGTGGTACAGGCCATAAGCTGTTGCGATCCACCCAGGGCATCGACGAATGGTGTTCCCAAAGCCAATGTGACCGAACGGCCAGCAAATCCAAGAGAATTCTCAGCAGAAATACCCAAATGATAGCATAATGGAGGGTAAATGAAGAAGTTTGCGAAAGTCATCAAAAGAATTGGAAGGATGAGAGCGATAAAGTGACGCTTCAAGTCATTACGATATGTGTACATTGGGACAGACAAGGAAACAATAGAACAGTCCATCAGAGTAGAGAACACGTCGCCAGCACCTGGACGGTCATTGTTAGTACGATTATTGAACAAATACAAGTAGTTTCTACCTGTCTTGTACTGCTCCAAAGAGGCCAAGAAATTCTCGCGTTTCATCGCAGAGAAGATGTAGTAGAATAGCCAGGAAAGGCACACAGAGCACAGAACTGGGTGTAAGTAACGCTTCCACTTTGGAGGTGGCACGTTGATCATGAAAAGGAATGTAAAGATAGAAATGCTCAATTGTAATGGCATAGCGTACTCTATGACGAAGTAGACAGGGATACCGGCAATGAAAAGCAAAGAAAACACCAAGTAGTCAAAGTTGTTTTGGATGAAGTGCCCAATGCGTACGTAACGTTCCTGTACCTTCTTTGCGACTGGCTTTTGGCTCATCACAGAGCGTTTGCAGAAAAGCTTGTTGCTATCGCCGAGCTCCAAATCCACGCCCGGATTAGTGTTTCTTGTGAGCTTGGCAACTGGAGAGGGTGGCAATAGTCTCATTTCATCAGATTTTCTGAAAGCACGCTCAACTTCTTCTCTGTGCGTTGCTTGTCTCGATAAGTTCAAAGATTTGCGATACTCCAGCTCTTCTTCATCCTCGTCACCACGAGCAATATCGTCCAAAATAGTAGGTGGCACGTTGTGCAAGATGTTTGTGTTCTCAGGACTCAGTATTTCAATTGAGTTGGCTCTGGAAGCAGTACGAGAGCTCTCGTTTGAAGCATCAGCTGTGTCAGTGGCGCCATCTGTTTTAATAGCAGTTGAGGAAGCACCAAGGTTTGTTTCATCCAGGAGCTCAAGTTCCTCGGCTCTTTGAACATCTGACTTTCTTCCTTTCTTCAATATCTGTTGCAAGAACATTGTGAAGTAAGCCATAACCACCATAGCAATGATGAGTCCAAAGAGGAAGACAGCGCCAATGGTGAGAGCCTCCTTGGCACTAATCCAGTCACTCAATGGTAGAGGGATGAACGCTGGGGTGAAGAAAATGTTGATCCATCTGAGTGCAAAACCAGCAGGAATGTTTATGATGTTGACTAGTTTTGTCGTCTTGTGCGTCCCCAAGACCTTGGAGCTTGTGATGAGGATGAAGAACAATAGCAGCATACACGTCACAGAGGCAGGAAAATTGATAGTTGTAAGCAGGATGATCTCATTCACACCATAGAGAACACATAGCATTAGCAATATTCCGATTGGGATTTTGACATATGCTTCAATTATGTGCTTCTTACTGAGTTTAAGGCCCTAGATTTGTTAGTACTTTATTCATTGTCCAGCCGTAGTGATGCTCATCGTTATCAGCAACGCCCAGGCACACAAAGAACAATTTCAACGTACGAGATGGCCACCTTTTTTCAGATCAGCCCACAGACCCATGTTCTCAAGATAATAGGATCTATCCCTTCCTCAAATTGAGTCCGTTTTGAGGATAAACTGGGTGAAATGGCAACTCTCAAATATATAAAGCCTTGTTATCAGCGAAGAGTATGATCGCCTAAGAAAAAATCCGTCGGACTAGGGGAGATCGCTTGGGCCGAGTCTAGTGAGCCGAGCGACTCGGACCGCGTAGTGGGACTCCGGGCGCGACTCGGAGCTCTGGCTACTAGCTCTACATCTCTTTACAATTCAAAACTAGCTTTTGTTCTATTTACAGAGTCGTTAGTGGCATATATGTGGTTGAAATGACGTGAGCTGTGTTAGAGGTAATCTACTACTGCTCGCCAATCGTAACCTCAGTAGCTGGTTCAGCCTTTGTGAGTGAAATGAAGGTCTCGAGGATCTCCGAGGAGTGCTTGTGCTTAATGTCCGCTTGCTCTGTGGTACCGTTTTCTAGGCTTGTTAGTACTATTGACATGATGGTAATTGAGAACTTTGACTCACGGAAGTTGATCTTTAGCAGGGCTGGAACGTTTTTGTATTCGCCAGCTTCAGGTTCCACTCTCAAAACACGAATCGGGAGCTCTGGGTTGTGGAACTGGACTCTTGGAAGGTTTTCTCTCCAGAATTTTCTAATTCGTCTGTTAGTATTTGAATATTGGGTCCAGTTACCCTAGTTGATGACTTACCTTGGTCCCATATGTCCGTCTGGTGTTTTGTTCTTGAATAAAAGTTCGACGCTTTTAACTTCAGCTGGCACAATAACAGAGCCAGCACCGGAGGATAGAAGGTTAAGACGCTCGACATGTCTCGAGAGACGAGACTTTGGAAGTGACTTGAACATCTTTTGCGAGTGGAGAATAGCAAATATAGAAACAAACGATCTTCAATGGATTTGAAGTTCTTTGTCTTCACGATGATCTTGATGCTAAAAGCGCTCGCGATTTTTTTCGAGAACCACCAATTTCCGAGGGCAACCGAGGGTCCAGGATGTACTGATTATTAGAGAATAATACCCTACACGGGTCACTAAGATTATGATGTATCTTATGATCTAAATGTTCAGTTGATGAGCTCGTCAATGAAGGCTTTTGTGTTCTCAGCCTTCATCAAAGCCTCACCAACAAGGAATCCGTCCACACCATCGCCATAGTTCTTTGCATCTTCACCGGAGGTAATACCAGAAAGGGCAATCAGCAACGTACCAGATGGTGTCAAACTAGTCAGAGAAGAGGTGGTGTTAAGGTCAACATGGAAGGAATGCAAGTCTCTGTTGTTAACACCGACAACCTTTGGGTTGAATACCAGTGCTCTCTCATACTCCTCCTTAGAGCTCACCTCGACTAAAGGTTCCATACCTAATTCAACGGAGTATGTATACAATCTCTTTAACGTAGCATCATCGAGCATCTTCACAATCAAAAGGACTGTGTCTGCGCCAGCCAACCTAGCCTCCAAGATCTGATATTCGCTGAAAATGAACTCTTTTCTAAGAACAGCTGGTCTATCAGCCAACTGGTTCACAACCTGACGAACATTCTTCATATCGTCGAGAGAACCCTTGAACCAGTGTGGTTCAGTCAGCACCGAGATTGCTGAAGCACCGCCCTTGGCATACTCTAGGGCCTGAGCAGCAGCATTGGCTTGGAGATCAATTGGCCCCTTAGATGGAGAAGCTCTCTTCACCTCGGCGAGTAAGCACTTCTTTGGTGCGTATTTCACAAGACGGTCATAGAAGGAGATAAGAGGTGGAGCCAATCCCATGTCCAGGTTCTTCTTTAAAGCCTCGAATGAGTATCCTGGGATTTTTTGTTGTTCTTCGACATCCTTCTGTCTTTGTTCGTAGATCTTCTCCAAAATAGAAGCCTTGGCTTTCTTCACAGGACCCGCTTCAGAGGCAGCGGCAGCGGCCTTCTCACCATCCCAGTATCCACTTCTATAGCTCAAAATATTTCTCATCATCAAGTGGCCCTCCTCTGTCAAGATACTTTCCGGGTGGAACTGCACACCTTCTATCGTATAGGTCTTATGACGGACACCCATGATGATTCCATTGTCAGTTCTAGCAGTGACCTCCAGTTCCTCTGGGAGCGAGCCAAAGGTACCAGCGAGGGAGTGGTATCTTGTGACAGCAATGCCTTGTGGGACGTTTTGGAACATACCCTTGCCGTCGTGGTTGATCGTAGAAGTCTTACCATGAACGATCTCACCAGCATATCCAACTTCACCACCAAAGGCAGAGAACATACACTGCTGACCCATACAGATACCGAAAATAGGCTTCTTACCAGCAAAGTACTTAATGAGATCTCTTGAGATACCAGAGTCTGTCAATGGGTGGCCTGGGCCCGGAGAGATCAAAAGAATGTCAGGGTTGAGCTTTTCAACCTCCTCGATGGTGATTTGGTCATTTCTGAAAACATCCACGCGAGCGCCTTCCTGGCAGAGGTACTCGTACAAGTTCCAGGTAAACGAGTCGTAGTTATCAATAAGAACGACGTAAGCCATTGTATATGGTCTTTATATTATCGTGTTGGCTTACTGGAAAAAGAACTTATTACTCATCTTCTTGAACCAACAATGACTCTACGCCTCACCGCGATATCGAGCTCTCGAACTCTCAGCTCTTGGGAGAGTGAAAGATGTCCGGGTGTTGACTAAGCGAGCGCCGCAACGTTACCCGGCCGGCACGAAAACTGCCAGGCGGTCCGGGCACTCTAGGCCGTCCAGGTACCACCTCCGCCATTTACGCGTCCGGAATTTTCATAACACGTTGAAACTGAGATCAGGTATGTTGTTATTCTTTTAACATCAAGCTTATTCTTGAGCCACTTGGATCTAGAATACTCACCACACACAATGACTATCTCATCTGCTGCCCTGAGAAAGAGAAAGACCTTAAAGAAAGGTATCCAGTTCACATTGATGGTTGTTGGCCAGTCTGGTACTGGTAGATCAACATTCATTAATTCTCTTTGCGGTCAGCAAGTTGTGGATGCTTCCACGACAATTCCAGCGCCGACTGACAACTCAGAAGACCGTGACTTTCATTTGAGAGAAGAGCAGGTGGAATTGGAGGACAATGAGGGTGTCAAGATCTCTCTATCGCTTATCGACACACCTGGATTCGGTGATTTCTTGGATAACTCTTCGAGCTTCAACATCATCACCGATTTCATCAAACACCAATACGACGAGGTTTTGGTTGAGGAGAGCAGAGTTAGAAGAAACCCAAGATTTAAAGACTCCAGAGTTCATGCTGTTATCTACTTTATCACAGCAACAGGACATGGTCTTAAAGAGATCGACATTGAATTGTTGAAGCAGCTCTCCGGCTTGGTAAACGTGATCCCTGTCATCAGCAAGGCCGACTCTTTGACCCGTGAGGAGCTGATTTTGAATAAGAAGTTGATTCTGGAGGATCTTAAGCACAACCAAATCGAGTTCTACGATTTCCCCTACGACTTGGAGAACGACGACACAGAGACCATTGACACAAACTCTTATCTGAGATCACTGATTCCATTCTCCGTCGTTGGATCCAACCAATTGTTCGAGGTCAACGGCGAGTTGATTAGAGGCAGAAAGTATCCATGGGGTTTCATCAACATTGAGGACCATGAGCTTTCTGACTTTGTGATATTGAGAAACTTGCTCCTTATTTCCCACCTCCAGGATCTGAAAGATTACACACACGAAATTCTCTACGAGAGATACAGAACAGAAGCCCTCAGTGGTGGTGGATTGCCAGAGCACCTTCAAGGACAGTCCATGGGTACTCCATCTCTTCAATCCCCATACATTAAACAAGAAGGTGATGAGTCCGTGCTTTCTGTTAGCTCACCATCTATGAACAACCACAACGACACCTACTTGGCTCGTGAAGAGCAAATTAGACTGGAAGAGGAGAGACTCAAGGCCTTCGAGGAGAGAGTTCAGAAAGATTTGATGCAGAAGAAGAAGGAGCTGATGGAGAGAGAAAGAGAGCTGAGGGAGATCGAAGAGAGACTCGAGCAGGAGGCTAAGCTTAAGAAGGAGGCATTGCCAGAGTCATCGTGAAACAACCCAAAGACATAGTTTGTTAAGTAAAGTACGATCCCATTTCTCACCTTTGTAGCTAGGGCCTTGTACCCCGTTTTCTCGAGCCCTATACAGATCTGCATTGTGCATGCTTTTTTTTTTTTTTTCGTTCCTGTGGTGGCTGAAATTTTTTGGTCTTCCACATACACTTCAACGTTCTCGCACAATTTCTCAGTAACTACGCTCATCAGTTAACGATTAGGAGAAAACACCAATAAGCTGTAAGTTGAATCACTATGGAGATAATCAATGGGGAGCAAGGTTATTATGATGAGCCACAAGATAGGGACAACTGAGCTTATTGCTTGAAGAGAAACGTCTTACGCATGTTTTTAGTAGAACTTTTGCATCTCTGAACATACCAAATCCTTCATTTTTCTCTCCCAGGACAAATTCGGCAAACGAATCAAGTACTAACTTCTATTAAAGTATCAAGTACTTTTTAATTAAAGATCAAAGCATATCCATCGTAGATTTAACTAAACACTCAAGAATTTCTTAGCCATAGCTGGGTATCTCTCACCATGAACTTCGCCATTCTTCAATGTCTCTGCAATGCTGGAGAACTCTTCGTCGGTCAAAGAAATAGGAGCAAAATTCTCCTGTACTCTTCCAACGCTTGAAGATGATGGGATTGGGATAATCTCTGGGAATTTCACGCCGTCAATAGTCTTTCCGGAGTGATACTTCAACCAAGCAAGCGCCAATTGAGCTGGTGTAGCGTTCTTAGCTTTCGCAATCTTGGACAACTCCTCAACAACAGTCAGATTCTTCTTTATGTTCTCGTCAGAGAATCTATCAAAGTGCAAACGCATATCACCTTCAGGAAGATCTGCACTAGATTTGATTTGGCCTGTGAGGAACCCTCTAGATAGTGGAGAGTAGGCAATGATAGGGATGTCCAGTTCACCAGCAGTCGAGGCGACGCCATTGTCGATACAATCTCTCGTGAACAGCGAGAACTCTACTTCGGCACCAGAAGGCTTGTGCTTGGAAAGCTTGGAGACTGTAGCAAGAGTCTTTCCACTGCACTCGGATAGTGTGAAAGCCTTGATCTTTCCCTGGTCAATAGCTGCATCTAAAGCAGATGTGGTAATGTCGAGGATATCTGGGTTCAGTCTGGCCGGTTCAAAGATGTCCAAATCCGGAATGTAGCTCAGGACATTGTCAATGGACTTGAAAATTCCCTCCTCTGTGGTATTTGGGGTCAGATCAGCGTTGACAGCACCCTTGATGGAAATCACAACGTGCTCACGTTGGCTAGGATATTTAGCAAAGAAGTCCCTAATGTAGACCAGATTGATACAATCAGGGCCGTAGAACTCACCACCATTAAACAAAGTCTTTTTAGGCAAGTTCATTTTGATTGCTTCGTTCATAACCGAGAACGCCAATTCCTTGTCAACTGGTTGCGGTCTCCAGGTGAAGTTCATCAAACCGAGACCTTCCGCTGCGACATTGTTGAAGACTGATGGAGACATATTGTTTTAGTGTTGCTTTAGGTTGTTGTTGTGTATACGCTTTCTCGCTGGTGATACTCGAGCTCAAGAGTGCACACTTGACGGCTTTTATAGTTGAGAATTCAGATTTAAGCCTTCTTCCGAAGCTTCCCCATCTGTGAGATAATGGCACATAGCGATCAGGCCCCCTGGATTTAACGGCCGACCACGCTCTGAGATAGGAAATTTTCGCGGAAGCGGTCCAGGACTGCCTACTTCAAGCTGCATGCATGAGCACAACAATACAATAAACCCTTTGACTCTAGAAGAAGATTGTATAGTAACAGGTGGCGCAGCTTACAAGCCTTAAGTGATGTGGAATTAGCGGAAATTGGTTCATATGTAAGCAAGCAATTGCCTGATTATTACCGAAATTCCCCGGCGGGGATTAGCGGCGATTCTGCTTCAGGGAAAGTACGAGCTCGAGATCAATGGTTGTAAGGAAAGAGTTTATTAAATCCTATAGAATCCGGACGAATTGAATAAAAAAGAACATATCCGATGAACGCTTAGTCGGTCTTTGCCTGAGTTGACGTCTGGTACTTGTTGCTCTTGACGAATTTGACACCAGTGACCTTGCCATCTGCAAAGATATCACGCTTAACGAGGAAGTCCATGTCAACGAGCTTTGGCCAGTAGACGAACTGCATACCATTTTTCAACAAGTAGCTACCGGAGAATCCCATGACAGCCAAACAGGATGACAAGAGCAGCAAATTCTTCAAACTAGACAAGGCACCTCTTGGGAAGATGATAGTGGCCAGAACCAACACTGAGGAAGCCAAGAACAAGTAAGGCGTAGCCTGAACAAATGGCGGTCTTCTGTCCTCGAATGGGGACACCACAGCTTCGAAAGGATGGAACTGCCCAAGGAACAAATCAAACGAGTCCTGTCTAGGGCCATCGCGCAAGTTATTTCTGTAGTATCTTGTAATGGAGTTCATCAAATCATTCAAGGCACCCTGCTTGGTTCTTTTACCAGTTCTGGTGTAGTCTGTCTTCAGAGCACCAGTACCGGAATAAGCCTTACTCACGGCATCGGCATTGTCAGCCCAAATGTTTTGGAATTTAAAGAGTAGAAGTCTGTCAGTCTCCCATGGCTGGCCAGCAGGCAGAATGCCACTCAATTCGAGCTGTCTCTGGAGGACCCAGTGGGCCAATGTGGACTGCACCACGTTGGTTCGATCCAAGCAATCCATACAGTTAGTACGAACCACAGAGGTCTGAGTTTTCAAAATCTGATCCTGGCCGTCAACAGTACGAGAGTGGTAGAAGTCTTCGTTTGAAAGGCCCAATTGGACCAAGTGGTCGATCAAGATCTTGACTCTGTGCCACTTCAGGGATCTGCACTCGTGGTGGTAGTCGAAGTACACGTAATGTAGCTTTGGATTGTTCAAAGCACCAACAATGTTCTCATAAGCGTTTTTAACAGGGAACTCATAGCCCTTAGAGTTGACCAAGTTGACCAAGTAGTTGTCTCCGTAGAGCTCGATCTGTTGTTCAAAGTGCTTCTTGGTGGCCTCTAATGGTGGCTCACCGATGCTTAAGTCAGGCTTATACTTCAAGTTGTTTACTTCAGCCCAGTAAACCGGAACGGAACCTCTAGTTTGAAGGAAGCTATAAGTCTCGTAAGCATCCTTTGCAGTGTGCAGAATGAGGAACTGCTCAGTCTCGTTGTAGTTGGCGACGTTACCGTCAGCGTCAATACCACGACGGAAGTATCTCGTACCAGCTCTGAGTCTACTTCTTCTGGTGATAATACCAAAAGAAATAGGCTTGTAATTAGTGGTAGTGTGCACAATGTTCACGTATCCATAGATCAATGGAACAATGAACGGGTCAACGCGAGAATCGTCCTCTGCGAGGGTAATCAGTTCCTCATTCACGTAGTAGTTCCAGAAGAATCTCGAGTCAGCTGTCTTCCAAGGCTGTCCAACAGTCTGTCTCTGCTGAGTGTTGGTCAGGTCGTAGTTGTAAGAGAAGTACAACTGAGCAGAGTCCAGGTGATATTTAAGCAACTCCAAATACTTTTGCTCATCGTCGTCCTTGAGGAACGAATTGGACAATGGCAACACCTTATACTCGGTGACTTTATGGACCACGTGCTGACGAATCTGGCCAACGTCTTGTGAGTTAGAAGCGACAATGATATACTTGGAGGAGCGGAGCTTAATAACACCAATGATTGTGGCAATTTGGGTAATCCCTGACACGGGGAAGAGCTCTGATTTAACAAGCTGTGTGCCACCGAGACCGATATGCAACGCAGGCGAGCTACCGTGCGCGAGCTTGAAGATGTAGCCGTCGCTTTGTCTCGCGTACAACAAAGGCGATTGAGAGGACATTATCTAGGTTTAGGTTCAATCTCGACGACTGGGGGTGTGGCAAGTCCTTGTTTAGATTTATCATTGGTATTACCAGGCTCTAACGGCATTCGCGACCTCGGTTTTAGACTTCCGACTGCGGGTTGTCAGTCTCGCGGCCCTTTCTTACCCCAAGAAAACATGTCTCTCCGAATTGCCACTGGGTATACAATAAGAGATACAATAAGAGCCATTGCGTCCCTGATATCGTTGCAAATGTCGAATTTTAAGCTTTCCGCCACACTAAGTGGCCATGAGAATGACGTGAAGGCAGTTGTTGCACCTTTCAACGACACAGTGATCTCTGCTTCCCGTGATCGCACAGTGCGTGTTTGGACTAAGGAGGGTTTGTGGAGTTCGAAAGTTAATTTTGTATCGTCTGGTTACGTTAATTCGCTAGCTTTCGACAAGGGCACCACTTCTATCGTATCTGGTGGACAGGATAAATTGATTAGCATAACTGATCCGTATTCACCTGGAGATGTCGATCCAAAGTTCGTGCTGATTGGCCATGAATCAAATGTCTGTGCGCTGGACGCCAAAGGATCAGAGGTTATCAGTGGATCCTGGGATACTACTGCCAAGGTTTGGGAGAACAACATGCTGAAGTACACCTTAGAAGGTCACAGTGCCTCAGTGTGGGATGTTAAAATCTTAGGAAATGAGAGATATCTCACATGCTCTGCTGATGGAACCGTGAAGCTATGGGAAAAGAACAAGGAGATTAAGACCTTTGTCGGTCATAAGGATGTTGTTAGATCCCTTGCGCTACTCCCAGATGGCACAGGCTTTCTGAGCTCTTCAAATGACACCACGATAAGAATTACCTCTTTTGACGGGCATTTGATTCGTGAGCTTTCTGGTCACGAATCATTTGTGTACGCCGCTAAAGTTCTGTCGAATGGCGACATTATTTCTGCTGGTGAAGACCGAACTGTTAGAGTCTGGAGAGATGGTAGGGCAATCCAGGTCATAACCTTGCCTTGCGTTTCTGTGTGGTCGGTTGACGTATTGCCAAATGATGATATTGTAACCGGAAGCAGTGACGGTAAAGTGCGTATTTTTACTAGAGCTGCCGAAAGAAGGGCTTCGGATGAAGAGATTCAGGAGTTCAATGAGGCTGTTGAGAGTATGGCCTTGAATGCTCAGTCGTTTGATGAGTCCAAGGTCGCCGATGCCACAACTCTGGACAGACCGGGCAACAAAGAGGGTCAAGTCGTGGTAGTTAAGAGCGCCATGGGTATCAACGAAGCCCACCAGTGGAGTGAGGGCAAATGGACCAAGATTGGCGAAGTGGTTAGTGGTGCCACATCGGATCAGAAAAAGCAGTTCGATGGGAAAGAGTGGGATTTTGTTTTTGACGTTGATGTTCAAGATGGTGTGCCACCATTGAAGCTCCCGTACAATGCTAACGAAAACCCATACAGTGCAGCACAAAGATTCCTGGAGATGAATGAGCTGCCTCTATCTTATACTGACCAGATCGTTCAATTTATTGCGCAAAACACTCAAGGTGTCACACTCAACACGTCCACAGAGGCCGTAAACCCATATGCTGATCAAAGACGTGCCAAGCTTGTTCCTCATTCCGAATATCTCGGATTCACCACATACAACCCGGACTCCATCTTCAAGGGTATTTCTAAATTCAATGAGTCTGAAAAGACGCTCGATGCTACTCAATTGACAGCCGTTGAAGTCGCTCTAAAGTCTGTCAACACTGCTGAGTTGATACCTCTTTGCTCCACAATCATCAAAAAGTGGACTAACAAGCTTCCCGCTTTTGACATATTTCGTTACATTGTCTCGAGACTGGAAACACCTCCTGAATTGCTTGGGGACGTCTTCGATCAAGGTCTTGATCCCTTGCAGCCTGCCGTTTACTTCATGACATTGAGAACCATATCCAATATTTTCTTGTCTTCTTGGGGTCCATCGATTGTCGCAGATGTTGGAATTGCTACTAGAGTCTTGAAAAGCATGGAATCTGACACAGATTTCGGTAAGCATGGTGTGAATGTTTCCAACGCAGCTGCCACTGTTATTTTGAACTACTCGGCGTACGGTGCAAGATACAAGTCGCCGAAGATCGTTTCGCTTCTGGCTGATATTCTAAGACAGAAGGGCTCTGTGCTAGCTGCACCTTCTTCAGAGGCTTCCTATAGATTGATTGTGGCATTCGGCAACTTAGTTTACGTCGACTCCTCGTTGAAGAGCGACTTTGACGCGTTCAGGGCTACCATCCACTTCAAGGAGCAGAGGTTCGAATATGTCATAGAAGACGTGACCTCTTTGTGAATCACCCAATATACACAATTCCTGAGGGACGTTGGCTTTCGTAGAAAATCGTTTGAGAGAGACTAAGCATAGAGATAGAGAGATCAATTCTGGCGCGGGGCACACGCGACAAATCGCTGGCCTAAGGATGCTCACCATCCAAAACGGCCTCGACGCCTTCGTTCATCAGTTGCGCTCGTTCAATTATCCACAAGCAAGACACAAATAGCATAATGAGCGGTGTTTTCGAGAAATCCTTGGACGAGATTATTGGCGACACCAAGCAAAGCGTGAGTTTTTGTTGCTGAACGGCTGTACCAGCTTTGGGAAGTTAACCCAGCCAGCATAACACGAAGACATCCAATTAACAATCCTAAACTAGAGTGCCCCAAGACGTGATAGAAGTCCTAGACGTGAAAGAAGTACAAGAGATGATGACAGAGACCGTTCCTCGGAGAGAGGCAGTGGCCGTCGCCGTGATTACAGAGAGAGAGACACCACCCCAAAAACCACCAAAAGAGAAGCTCACAGACTTATGAACGGTAGATACTATATCAAGATTACCGGCTTGCACGAATCTATCACAGCTGATATGCTTTCACAGTTGCTCAGTCAGATTGGCGAGTTGTCGTTCTATTTCATTGAGTACCGTAACCATGTTAGCACTGGAGTTGCTTACGCGCAGTACCACAAGCTCGACGATAACTCGGCGGCCGTGCAAGACTTTGATGGAAGAAAAGCTGCTAACCAAGTGATTTCTGTTGAGCTGATTAAGCCATTGAGAATCGTTGCCCCTGCTAATGATAGACCTGCGCGTGGTGAAAGAGGTGAGAGAAATGGCAGAAAGAAGAAGCCAACTGCAAGAGACTTGGATAGTGAGTTGGACTCGTACATGGCTGATGACAAGGTTGACGCAAAGCCTAAGTCATCTAGAGGACCACGCCACAAGAAGGAGAGAAAAACTGCAAGTGACCTCGATAAGGAGCTCGAAGATTTCATGAAGCAAGACGAACCAAAAGACGAGCCATTCCCAGCTGTGAACTAAATGTTTTGGCCAAAAATATGTGCTATACTACAAATACGTTTGAATGAACAAGATCAACTTTGAATTTGTATTAAAATGCCCACATTATAAAGCCATCTCCTCTAAACAAATTATGTACAAAACCTGTGTGCTTGAGTATCGGATGAAGAGCTGACTTTAGAAAATAGGCCAAGACCGAAGAAAGGAGAAGCTATCAATCTATCATTCTCTGAATATATTATTGTATTGTGGACTGGAGATAGAGCGATACGCTTAGTGACCCTTACCGCCGATCTCAATGGATGGTGGACAGTTCAAAGCTGGCTTCAAAGAACCGTAGATGGTGAACTGCAAGGAAGTCAAGGTACCGACCATGACCAATCTGGTTGGCAAACCGGCGAAAGAACCAACAACACCGAGCTCCTTAGCCAACTGACCGAGCAAGCCAATAGTGGACTGACCTGGGGCCTTCTTGGTCTTGTTAACCTTAGACAACAAAGTGTCGGCTGGCTGGGAAACAATGGCGGCAGCGAAACCGGCAGTCAAACCGGAAGCCAAGTTGACAAGAGTGTGGGAACCCTGGGACAACTCAGACTTTGGAGTTGGGATGAAACCGTAGTAAAGCTCAGCAGCTCTCTCGAAGACCAAGAACTTAGCAATGTTGTATGGAATCTGCTTGAACAAGATTGGGGTGAAACCGTTGTAGAAAGAACCGACACCCTCCTCCTTCATGATTCTAGAGAAACCACCGATCAAACCGTTGGCGAAAGTTGGCTGGGAGACCAATCTGATTCTGGTAGCCTCCAATGGACAAAGAGCAATGTCGGCGAAGAACTCAGCGATGGCAGCAGAACCAATGTAGACAGCGTCCTTGTACTTGGTAGCGGTCTCAATTCCCAAGGTGTCAATGAAGGTCTTCTTGAACAACTCGTAACCACCGAACTTGAAGGCACCCTGGAGAGAGTAACCGAGAATGGTTGGGCCCAAACCAGTGAGCAAAGCACCAGCACCCTCAGAGGCGATAACCTGTCTGAAAGTACCGACGGTACCCTTGTTGTAGGTAGCAGGATCCAACTGGATTCTGGTCTTGACAACATCAATTGGGGTCATGGCACCGTGGGTGACACCACAACCGATAGCACCGGCAAGGGCGAACTTGGAGTAGTCGGAGATAGTGTACTGTGGAATAGCAGACATTGTTTCTTCTAAGAGTTGTGCTCTGATCTTTCAAGGCAAACAAAGGTTACAAGCTGGAAAAGGAGTGGGCGAAATTTTCCTCAAAGTGCCCTTTGGTTTTTTTTTTTTTTTTAGAATTTCCTTAGGCAAAATCCATACAGCAACGCGTTTCTTTTCTGCACGACGCGCTCTGATTGGCCCGACGGTCCAACGAGCACATGTGTCCACCCGGCTTTAGTGGGGGTCGCTATTGTTATTCTGGGAGATCTAAGACTTCAATATCTACCTGAAAGATACCATTCTAGTTTATCTCAAAGATCTAGGCAGACCACCAAGTCTCACTTCTTTTCGCTCTCTTCTTGTTGCTTAATTTGCCTATCATCTTCTTATCCTTCGGAACGACACGGATCTTATACCCGACGCGCCCCGGGCATGATGAAATCAGGAACGGAAATTTGTGACACAATCTGGTGAGCTAAGCTACAGAGGACGGTGCATACTTTTCAAAGATAAAATAAATAGATATGCATTATTGTAAACATCAAAAAGTTGCAAGAGTGTAAGGTGGACTTAGCCCTTATGCAATTTGGCCTTCAATGCCTTGAGATGCTTCTCATCAGCTGCGATGTCTGCCTTCGATGACGGCACATTACGATTGATGATGATCTCCTTCCTAACTTTTCCACTTGGCTCTAGAGCTGCCTTACCTGTTCTTCCACATCTCTCCTTCTCTACCTGTTTCAATAAATTTGCGATCTCCATACGGATATCCATACATCTTGAGACCAAGACGTCGTCATGAAACTTCTTTTGGAGCTTTCTGAAGAACAGTCCACATGCGTTACACGCGGTGCGTGGTCCCTGAGGTCCTTTTCTCCATTCTGGTGTGTTGGTTTCAGAACAATGTGAACATGATCGCTGGGAGGAGGGGGCTTCAGGACTTGTCTCTGCCGTGTAATCCTTATCCGATGCTTCAACGCCGCTGTTTATACTTGTGCTTCTGCTTGTTTTTGGCGTCCACCTATTGCTGGAACCAAAATCAAAACTATCTTCTTTAGCCTTTTCCAAAATTGACTTCAAAGTGACAGCAATACTTTCACACCACTGCTTTGCTCCCTGTGTATTAGCCTCCCAGACTGCGTCATTCAGAGTGGATTTTTCATCGTTAACTCTTTCTATAAGAGCACTCAGAGTTGGCTCAATATCTCCAATAAACTGGCGATTGACATGTTCTATGCCATTGATGACTGCAAGCAAGTTAGAGAGCTGAAACTTCTCTGCTTCCTCCTTTTCATTGCGTGGACAGTCGTCGAGGGACTCGAGGTTCAAGGAACTAGCAGGCTTAGTGATATCCCCTTCTTCTCCATGCATCATGGTACTAAAGCACATACTTCTGTCAATGGAGTTCATAACAGGGTCAGACGTTCCAACTACGTCGCCAGGTATGAGACACCTTCCGAATAGTACTGAAGGGTAGGAATAGTGAAGTTTTGGCCCTTCTTTATGCTCTTCCTTTTGATTTTTTGCTTCTCTCTCCATAGTTAATGTTCGATCTTGAAGATTCGCCCAAAACCTGTACAAAGGCAAGTTTGCTTATCGATAAACGACATTTATTTCTTTGGGTGAGCTTAATATTCTGCTCAAACGCTATTTATTCACAATGAGGGAATAGACTATCTCCTGTCGATAATGACTCAACTACGTAGGATCCTCTCCGCAAAGCTACAACATTGTACGTCCCCTCGAGGGAAAACATCTAGCAAATACTGCAATAGAAGTACAGCATACCTTGACGACTTCGATAAGTTTTTCAATTATGGACTATCTCTGAAGCAGTCAGCAATTAAGAAAGAACCGGTTCTGGAAGCGATGCTTGAAGCCTTTGAGAATATTGATCCGCGCGCAATCTCGTTTCAAGGATGTCTTTCTTTAATGACTAAAGGCAATGTCAGCATTACATACATAGTCAATGCGGGTATTTTGCGAATTTTTTTTGCTTCAGTATGCGAATCGTGAGTTTTGCGAATCGCGCTTAACTATGGAGCGGGAGTTTTGCGAAAAAG